>BQNB010003264.1:3946-75875 GCA_026074375.1 Tanacetum coccineum
GCTTGGAAATACCTTCAGAGTTTCCTTGCAGTGTACACGAGGGCGAGTATCGGTTTTTCTAATTTTGGATACTTCAATTCAGCTTCATGTAATGTTCGACTTACGAAGTATACAGGGATTTGTTTCTTTCCCCTTTCTGCCATCAGTACTGCGCTCATGTTCTCTTCTGAGGTTGTGAGGTACATTGTTAGAGTTTCACCCTTTGTCGTTATGTCCATCGTTGGCAATGACTCTAAGCATTCTTTCATTCTCCAAAAGGCTTCGTCTGCCTCCTTCGTCCATTGAACCATCTTTCTACTCGTACAGCTTTTCAGAGTTTTCATGAAAGGGGGTATCTTTTCCGCGCTCTTTGAGAGGAACCTACTCATGGCCGTTATCTTTTTGTTAAGGTTTTGCATCTCGCTGACCGTTTTGGGAGGTCGTAGGGTTTATATAGCTTTTACCTTAGAGGGGTCTGCTCTTATGCCTTGCTTCGTAATGAGATGGACCGAATATATTCCTTCTTCTACTCCGAAGGAGTATTTTTTCGGATTAAGCTTTAGATTGATTGCTCGAAGCCTTTCAAGGGTTTCGGTGATGTCGGCCATCATTTCTTCTTCGGAGTCGCTTTTTATTACCATATCATCGACATTAACCTCTATATTTCTTCCCATCTGATGACCAAAAACTTTGTCTATGAGCTTTGGATAAGTGGCCCCTGCATTTTTCAGACCGAAGGGTAGTCTTTTGTAGCATAAAACCCATTCTCTTGTAAAAAATGCTGGTTTTTCTTCATCTTTCTCGGCTATGGAGATCTGGTGATACCCCTTGTAAGCATCTAGAAAGCATTTCAGGCAATACTTGTGGAGGCCTTCTGCCTTTTGTTTAGCTGCGGGTAATAGGTGAGACTTTCTTATGCATGCTTTGTTTATGTTTGTAAAGTCTGCACGTAGCTTCCATTTCCTGTTGTCTTTTTTCACGACCATGGGATTTGATACCCATGTCTGGTACTTAACTTCTCGCAAGATTCCTGCTTCTGTCAATTCTTCTATCTGGTTGTGGATCGCTTCGTTTCTTTCTGGGGCTAGGTTTTTCTTCTTTTGCTTTACTGGTTATGCATGGTTAAACACGTTTATCCGATGTTTAGTATTGAAAGTTTCCCCTCCAATAATTAATACTCTTGGTACTCCCGTTATATGGGTTGAGGTCCATGCGAAGACATCTATGTATCTCTTTAAGAGATCGCGTAGCCATATTTTTATTCTTGTTGGTAGCTGTCTTCCTATCGTAATCTTCTGTTCTGGGTACTTGTCATTTATTACCATCCTTTCTTTTGTTTCTATGCAACTGAGGACGTTTTCCTCATTGCCTTGATATTTATTGGTTGGGCCGTCCTCTTCTTCTTTTGGTTTCTGTGAGTTATATTCCAAGAAGATGGTACCAATACCTCTAGACGTGTGGAATTTTATAGCTCCATGGACTGTAGACACCACGATCCCCATTTGTTGCATAGCGGTTCTTCCAAGCAGTAAATTATGTGGAGAATACGATTTTATGATTACGAATGTAAGTGTTTTTGTTATCGCGATGGGGCCCTCCCCAATCGTAACCTCCAAGGGTATTTCTCCTAAAGGCCATGACTGTTCTCCTGAAAAACCGACAATAGGAGTGTTTGAGTCCACTTGAAGGGATCTGATTGACGGTTTCAGTTTCAAGAAGTAATGTTCATATATTACTTCACACGAACTTCCCCCGTCTAGGTATGCTGTGTTTACTTACCTTCCTGATATGTACACCTTGATTATGACAAGATCTAATGAGCCCACATTTGGAAGGGGGTGGGAATGCGATTTCCCCTATCCCGCCGTGGTTCGCAGGCCTCTTTTTCACGTTACGGCTTTTTCCGCTTATCATAAGAACATAAACTTTGTCGAGTATTGGCTTCTTTTCTTCTTTTTTTCTTTCTTCTGAGCGAGTACCAGTTGTCTTTTCTTTTTTCTCTTTTACCCCTTTTACCAGGTGAGCGAGCTTCCCTGATTTGACTGCTTCTTCTATTTGGTGTTTTAGCTCCCGACATTGGTTTGTTTCATGTCCATAGTCTATATGGAAGTGGTAATATCTTGTCTTGTCCTTGGACCATTTGGCTCTAGGCAACCGCGAAGGTTGTTCGAAGGTCTTAGCTACTTTTTCTGTAGCGAGGATCTCTCTAGGACTTTTGACCAGGTTGGATAGTAGTTTGTGATTTTGTCCCTTGTAAGGGGAGAATCGTCCCCTATCCTTTTGTCCAATGCTATTACCCCAAGAGAATTTCTTTGATCTTTTGAAATCGTCCCTTTGGTTGTTTGAAATGCCATTAGTGGCCACCTCTCTCGCTTCAAGCCAGGTGTGAGTCTTCTCCATTAGACCTTTGTAAGTAGATGGAAGGTCTGTAGAGAGATGTTCGACCAAACTTTTTGTTCTTAAACCATGAACAAAACCATCGATTTGTTGTTCTTCATGTAAACCTAGGATTTGCAAGGTATCATCTGTATATATCTAGTGATGAAGGCTCGAGTGCTTTCGCCTTCTCTTTGTTTGATGTTGTGGACAGCTAGATGTGTCTTCATGAACTTCTTCTGTTGGCTAAAATGCGATCGGAATTTGGCCTTGAGATCTTCGTAATCGAGGATACTACCTGCTTTTTGACTGTTCCACCATATTCTGGCAGAGTCTTTAAGGGTATATGTGAAAATATGGCAGGCTACCGGCATTAACCATTTTTGCATCCGTATAGCCCCTTCGAAAAGGTGCAGAAAGTTATATAGGTCCCCTTTCCCATCATAAGAACCAATATGGGAAGGCATTTTTAGTTCGTCTAGGAGGGGGTAATCCTCTATCCAGCGCATAAAAGGTATTATCGAACCCACAGGATTCAAGGCAGCGCCCGTCAGGTTTGCATGGGTATACACATGCACGTTTGGGAATGTATACATAGGTTGTGTATAGAAAGGATAACTGTTTGCAGGCATATTTGCGGGGTACGTGAAACCGTTCTGGGAAGGCATATTACTATTTGTGAAGGTCTATAGTGACCTCCTGTGGAAGATGGGCAGGAATTCCCCCCATAGAAAGGTTTCCCAGTAGGGTTCGTGCGGGGAAGCTTAAGTACTGCCCGTTAACATAACTCGTAGGTTATTGATAAGGGTGAATGTGAGTGGGCATGAACCCGTTGGGTATATTCAAGCTAATAGGTATGAAAGGTTGAGCATGGTGTGAGAGAAACGTACCGTTAGAAGGGAGATTCCCTCCTATGTTATTTGGAGGTGTCTGACCTCCGTAAGCGGAAGTTAGACAAGATTGCAAAGGTTTTCCATTCTCGCCTCTCCCCAAATGAGCTGCTAAAAGTGGAGGGAGATTTACACTTTGACCTCCATTTCCTCTAGGTGTTTCTTCTGAAGGCCTTCCCCCTTCAGTATTCCTTTCGACCCTGCTTTCCCCTCTACTCTGAGCTCCTTCGAACCCCACTATTCTTTCCCCACGTTTACGAATCCTGGGAGATGCTATTCGAAGAGGTGGAGTGGCAGCTCTGGTAGGCTCAGGTCTTGGCTCCATCTCTCTTCTTCATCGTAATCTTTGCTGAAGTACTATAGTTTGGTTCGGAGGTCATTATTACGCATCTGCCATCGCCAGTCCCTTAAGACAGACTCAAGGGCTTCATAATTGGCTTCGACGAAAGCCGGGCTAATCACGGGATTGGGATTAGCTGAGGTGGAAGCACGATAAGCCATGGGCGTGTTTTCAGGAGTGGTGGCGGCAAACATGGTGGTAGTTATGGGTATTGCCAAGAAACCCGGTGGTGGTGTAATTTCTCTCCCGCTTGTCATGCCGGAAAAGAAGGTGAATTATTTTGACAGTTACTAGGCTTGGTTTGAACGGGACTAGTTGTTGCGGTCCCACGGATGGCGCCATTTATTGTGCAAATATGGGCACGATCAGGCTTCGATGAGATCAAAGAGCTCTTTGAGTGATTGTTAAGTTGCCAAGCCTTGAAATAACTCGTGTCAACACAAATGAAAACACTACGTTAAGTGAAGCGCAGAGGGTGTCCTTGTGAATCACCTCCGGCATGAGAGTAAATATGTGCTTCGTATTTGGTAAAGTATGGTAACGTAAGTAAGTGTGTGTAAAGTTCTAGCCATACTTGGAGCCCTTACCATCTATTTATAGGTGTAGAAATGAGATGGGATGAGGCTTAGCATAAAGACCGGTGATCGTGGGGGTGTCCCACGATTTAAGGGGTGATTCTTGGGGTTGTGTACCATGATCTCTATTTTGGTGGGAAGACCTTAATAGAGATAGAGAACGTGTATTTGACTGTCTGACCTTTGCTCTAGTTTTGTCGAAGGCCCACCGCGAAGGGTGTAGGGCTTCGCGTGGCGGATTCCCATACTGGTAACCATCCCGAAGATGGTTTTACGCCACTCGAAACTATTCGAAGTTTAGTGGTTGTAATTGGGAGAAGACCTCATTCGGGCTTCGAAGGCGAGGCATTCGAACCGAAGAGGAGGGTACGTCATCATTTGGGAAATGCTATATTAAAATAGTTAATTAATGTTGTATACCTCAAACGACTTGGATGTAGTCTGAATCATTATAGCTACTACATCTTTAGTAAGCAGATCAGCAGCTGTACGATGCTTATCAGCGTTATAAACAATATTTTTCCGTTCCTCTGTAAAGCGGGGTTTGCCATTAATGTCCATTTGTTTCTAGTAACGACGAAAGCTGGAAAATTGTGGTGTCGGAAAGAACATTATGGTAGAGAGCCAACTACAGATATACAGTTAAAAATTGAGAGAAGTTTAAAATACATCCAATAAGTAGAAGAGAACATACTTATAAGTAAAACTTACTGGAACCGGTGTACGGGAACTCACAATGTCATTCACAATTCTTTGGCCATGACGGGTGTCAGCTGAAACAACATATGGAGTTAGTCAAATGGAAAAAGCTGACAATACGCTTACAACAAATTAAATGAATAAACAATGTACTCACCCATACATATGCTGCTATCACTGTTCAAAAACATAGTAACTGTTCCATATCAGCTAATGTGGATCTTGTGTTGATGGCAGTCGCATGCCACATGTAAATTCATGATTCAAACACTATACGTGAAAGTTACTTACATAATTGTAACTTGTAGATTCAAATGTAGTATGAGTAATGAAACATGTACCTTATATAATAAATTGACGAAAATTGTTGTTAATTATGAGTTGCAAAGATAAGGACTCACGACGTGATTGTTTAGGAGGCTTAGTTAGGCAAACAACCGAAGACAGAGGACACACTCGCCATGGCTGCAAACGCAATACGTTGCCACTCTAAGCTGTGGGTAATCTCACCTTCTTCGAAGCCTTTCAGATTCATCATAGCCTTTCACGATCGATATCACCATAATTCTGATGAAATAGAAACTGATCGAAAATGCACCGTGGCTGCAAGTCTAAAAATCTCGCCCTGCCACAATGCATTTAATGCAAGACTCGGCCCAACCCGCCAGAAATCTGTCACTAGCCGGGTCAACCCGCCGTTACGAATTAAACCCAGTTACTATTAATAGAGTCAGTACTCACACGTGTTTGAGTATTACGTATCTGCCTTTCCAACTTTCGTTTATTAGGAAAAAAGGATAAAAGGGTATCCGACCCGCCTGGCTGTACGCACAATGTCGTGCTGCCCTGCCAAGATATGGGTCATGTTCACCCGCCATAACAATTGTCAACAAATGCAAGCCAACATCAGCAAACCATCAACATAGGGTATCCAACGCACCATGGCTGCATACTCACAAAATTGGGAAAGCCTGCCACGCCAATATATAGGTATGGCTGCAAACTAACCAAAGTAGGAAGATATGCCCCGCCAAGACACAGGTCTAATTTCGCCCATTATTCGATAATCTTTTTAATTTCATAAAAATAGTTGCAAAAAAAGATGGTCATTGTCGGTGGCTCGTCAACTATTCAATAACATTTTCAGCAGCCTAATTGAATCTCAAAATTCCAATATGAAGCCTAAACATACTTAGGTTCATAAGCTATAAGTGATAAGCTCATAAAGTAAGAAAACTAAGGCTGTGTGTTTTTTCATGTCTCAATAAGCCATTAAACCCATAAGATAAGCTAAAAAGAGTAGCATACATGATATAACTTGTTCTGAAAGATTTTAATATATGGCAATCGAAAATAGAATCACAATAACATAACCTTTAACAAATGGTCTCACTAATTGTTCACCCCATCAATGGCACACTTCAAAGCCACTACTTGAGTAATAAACATCGCCATAATCGCGACACTCCCAACTTTATCCCCAAAATTAATTTAGTCAAAACATATATGTAGAAAATTTGTTAAAAGGTGTATCGATGGAGAGGAAGGAGAACATATTGAGAGAGATGGAAGGGGGTGGGTGAGAATGAGTGAGATCTCAGAGTCGGTAGATGATGTGGGACACTCCAACACATGTGAGTACTGACTCTACTAAGTGTGAGTCACCACCTTGGATGAGTGTGAGAGTCGGGCCGGGTTTCCTAAAATAACGGGTCGGATAGAGTTAAATGAGAAGCATTAATGGAGCAATCATGTCCTTTAATTAAAAGGTACGAGGCATGACCACACCCGTGCGTTGCACCAGGCTTGTGTTTGTGTAAAATCTTTTTTGTTAATTATGTTACGCATAATATAAGTTCATATCGCGGTCGTTGAGTATGAAATAAGGCTTGCGTTGCATCGGGGTTGTTTTTGTGTAAAATCTCTGTTAATTATGTGAAGCATAGTTTAAGTTAATGCGTCGGTAAGTTGTCATTAAATAATGTAAGTAGTGTTTGTGTTTGATGTGTACCATGATGAAAAGGTGATCATTTGCCTCACATTTTCACTTTTTCCATAGATAAACTTGTTGGTGACGCAATCTTGTGGAATGTTGCTGCTAATCTCTAATAGATGTTTTTGGAGTGAATTATATGTGATTCATTGTTTATACTAAGAATCTAAGTAACTCTGTCAAATTGTTGTTATTAACTATAAAGTATAAGCATTGTGTGAAAGAATACCACAACTTCCTTTAATTAATTTGACACTGTATGAGACACTTGAAGTACAGAGAAGTGAAGGTAAGCAAAAGTTGTAAGCTATTAAGAAATATGGAAATATAGATGTTGGAGGAATGAATGTATTGTTTCAATCATACAACGGCTAAACATTGGTTGTGCGAATAACACATTAAGTTTGGGTTGGGTGTGACGTGTGTTCTCATTGTTGTCACGCGGCTTGTGGTCTAGAGATGAGTTTGATTAAGTTGGGTCCGAGCTTAAAGGGAGTTGCAGGACGACTGAGGTTCAGTTTCGTGTATTGGTTGTGGACATGCTTCTGAGATGTTTGGTTGTGCTAAGGATGTTTTAAGTCGTGTCCGGAGAAATGGAGTTTGGAGACTTTAAGGAAAGAACTTGAACGTGTTTGGAGAATGTTTAGAGAGTGTTTGGATCATAAAGGGAAGGAGCTTCATTTGAAGGCCGGTGATTTGATACGGAAATATGATAATAAAGTGATATCATCTTCGGATTTGTGCGTCTTCATGCTTCAGTTTTCCGGTTGCAAGTTTCTTGATGTTTTCTATGTATCAGGTATCTATCTTTTTGGTGTTTTTCTTAACATGTTTAGATACCTTACCACTCGTGAACTATGTTTTGCAAAGTTTGAGCATTATAAATATTTTTATGTAACTATGCTTAGATTATGTAAATAATCATAAAATTACAGTAAGGGGTGTTTGGGATTGTCGTTCTAAAGTGGTTATCTGCTTATTTTTAAGTACTTATTAAAGAGTAAAATAAGCAAGTAAGCTGCATATGCCTAAAATAAGCAGAGAAACTGATAAGCATATAAATGAGCAACCCTAAACACCTCTAGTACCTTAAGGCATTTCTCATGGAAAACATGACAAATTGCATTATGATGTGTAGACACAGTCACACAGATGAAAAACTCAAAACTCATTTAAAACCATTACAAAATCATTACAGTAGATGAAATTTAACAAACAATAACAATTAACAAATCAATTAAGCTAAATACTGAAAAAATGTATACATGATACATCTCTTATCAATTTTCCAAAAGGATGGAAAGTATTGCCACATTGCTTCTTTCATGGGTTTACACCATCAAGTTATGTTAATCACTGAATTGCCATAAAACATTTCCCCATACCATGGCTCCTTTATGGCTGACTTGCAAGTCACCTACATGCCATCAAAACCTTACCCGTACCATGTTTAACTTAATCCATATCTTGAGGGGTAATTTGGTCCTCAACAATGGTAGGCTTGGAAGTCTATATAGTAATTTAAAAAAAAGCATCAGTTGGCCACAATTACAATAAAAAAGATTGCTCGACAAACATTAGAAAACCAGAGTAATAGAAATAGTATCTGTACCTTTTACCTTTTCAATGCTCTTTTCCTTTTCTTGGCAAACACGATGAGATTTCTTTGCATCTGGTAACAACATTTCATAATTACGTATATGGAAGACTTAGCACGCACAATGATAAAAAAAAGTTTATACAACACAACTTCATGCTTGTTTAAGTGGAAAGTAAAGGGGAAAATGCCAAGTTCAACAAATGGCAGATAGCATACGCTTCATGATTTCCTACTATAATTCTATGTTTAACTTGCCTTCCCTAGAACGAAGGTGAAAAAGAAGACACAATACACACACACACATAGAACCCTCTGATTCTCGAACCCGACAACTGGTACTGATCAAATCTTAGCTCATCTTCACTATCTTACACACACTAAGGACCTCACTTTGTCTATAGCCTTTTAAGCATACAACCTACTATTACCTATTTCATATGCAAAATATACTTTATCTGAGAGTTCCTTTAGCAAAGAATATGTAGTATCAAAAGTTAGGATAACTCCATGACTCAGTTCTCAAAACAAAACTCATAGATATGAAAATACATATGTAATTACTTCTACTTAACAATGTTTAATCTTCATTAGGTTATCCTGAGTTAAATTTCAAATCCATAAAGCATTTAATTATGATCAAAAGTAAATAATTTCAGTCTAAATCAGCTGTAACCAATCGCCTTTGTCTATATTCATTTCCTCCGACCAGTATGATATGTTGCATTCTGAGTTTAGTTATCAATTATAAAGGCCATCATCTCTAGAGGTAGTGATATAAGCAGGGAATATGCACTAAAACTTTGCAGCGAAAAGAATAAAGACACTGACCAGAAAGCACGTACGTTGAGTAACAGTTTGGTTAAGTTGGACTAAATTTGAATGTTTTAAGTTCTGAATAAGCCTACAATTTAATTCAAAAGACAAACAAAATACTTGGCGCAATTTAAGTGTCTTATGCACCTAACGACAATTCAGATAAAAACACTTAAAAGCAACCGGTCTATTTGCAAAACACACATGGTGGGTTCAAAATATATTAAAAACAAAGCTGCTATAGTTTTTAAATATCATAGCAGATCACAAAAGAATGATCCCCGTATTGTACTTATTTGCCACTAAATGTTAGTGCCTCTATTTGTTAAACGATAAATCATTTGCAGCTAACAAATACATTACATTTGTGAAGGGAAGTACCTGAGATGGTTGTACATCATCACCCATTTTTGCCGCAATTTATAACACCAAAACCCCCTCCTTTCAGCCCCTATTTCATCTCGTAAACACGCCCATTTCGGCCCCATTTAAGCACCTAAAGCCACCAATTGCAGGTCCCATTTCAGCAACGAAACCCACCCGCTGCAGCCCCCATTTCAGCAACCAAACACACACATTTCAGCTCTTATTTCAGCGGCCGAACCCACCCTTTTGAGCCGCAATTTCAGCACCAAAATCCCCTCTATTCAGCCCCATTTCAGCATCCAAACACCTTCCTTTCATCTCGCTTTCAAACCCCATTTCAGCCCCTAAAGGTTTCATATCATTTGCAGCAAGAACGCATTCTTTAAAGTCTTAAATTTCAAAACCTACCTGTCATTACGCACGACACAACCTGCCAGATCTCTGTCCATTTTCCATCCGCCACATCTCTATCCATTTTTCAACATGTTTTAATCATTAAATGTCAAACCATTTCAACATTTTCTTATCAATTTTATGATTCAACGGCTGAAGTTTTTTTTAACATACATAGATTCAAAACACGTACAAAAAATCACAGAAAAACACATTGGTATAAAAATAGAATCAATAGAGTAGTGAAAGTAAAGCATATGTACCTGAATAGTAATATCACCATCCTCTTCCTTACTTGGTGCATGGGTATAATCCATTGGTTGCATCTAAATCACTTCCTGAACATTCATTTGACAAATGAGCCCTGTAATCATGTTCACATATGGTTGGTTTCAAATAGTAGCAAAAGACAATTTGAACATATACTTAACTATTGTTTTTTGTAGATAACAATTATTGACAACATTTTCTACCACTAAAGGAATTATGAAGGAGCATAAACAAACCTATTTTGATCTAATTATTTATTAAGATGCATGATGAAATTGCGACTCTTCTTCCATATAGGAGGAATAGACGACAGATCGCAGAGCTATGCTTACCACCAAAGATCAACATCTGCTGATCGGTATGAATGCCTTTCTTATCTTGGATCATAGCCTTAAGAGCACGAATTTTGTCAGAGAGCTCAACCTCGAGAGCTATGGTCTGATCACCAAGAGTCCTAGAAAATAGTTGCATCTGTAGATAAAAATTCAAACAAAATACATTACTTAAACTCTTTTACTAACAAACAAATATTTCACATAAATTTATATGTTTAAGATACACATATAATGCAAACCGAAAACTGGATCCTGCTGATTTCCTAGCAGAACTACTCAAATCTACAAATCAAAGTACAAAACGACAAATTATGGCTAAAACTATTTGAAAATTCCAATGAAGCCTTTAATACCAAGCTACCAATATAAACAAACCTTAATGAGCGCATACATACAAAAAGTGCACACAAATTAACAACCACATATACAAAATATCATGTTTGATCCGACTCAAGAGTAATAAATTACTCAATATCAGATCTAGCTAAACTAACTTAAGAACTAATTAATCTTTTGTAAATTTATCACATCAGTTACAAATCATAGAATTAAACAACAAAACAATCAAAATTAAATTCAAGAACAATTAAACAGGAAGAAAAGAATGATATATATACCTTTTGGTACTCCCTTCCTTCGCGAAACACCGTTTGATGCACTGCGCCTTACATATCAGAACTCGAACCATGAAATTAAAATTGATACTCAGTCACATGACTCAATTAGGGTTATGGATTATTTGGTTTTTGGGTGCCTACATAAGTTTTTTGTTTGGTGGGAAAGCATTGTGTGAAAATTAAGGCTCTGCACATCCTAATGAGCGGAATTGATATACCTCATAATATATAATATACTGGAGAAGAGACATGAAAAGACTATGTTAATAACATTGATGACAAAAGGATTTGAACAGATTATATACAGCCTTTTGGTTTTTCCGGTAGGCTTTGTGTTGGGCAAATTAAAAGGCTACGATAATCAATTCAACAAATCATTACTACTGCCCATTTAATGAAAAAACTGGATCTTATAGTATAATAGATTTTGTTACTTTGTTAGCGTATTCCATATGGCATGTTTAACAGTTTAAGACCCAATCATGTTTAGGCTGTAAACGAATCGGACAAATACGAATTTAGCCTTGTTGATGTTCGTTCGTTTAATTTTAGACGGAGAAATTAACGGACATGATTACTTAAACGAACGAATTTTATTGTTTATGTTCATTTATTAAGAAATAAGGTTGTTCATGTTCGTTAAATAAGACACTAAACGAACATAAACGAGCAAACATAAATAAACATAATGTTTACAAAAATATATACAATATTATGTTTTATAAATTTTGTTTTGTTTAAGTAAAAAACTATATATAAAAATATACGATAGACGTATATAAATAGATATATAATTATAAACGAACGAATAATTGGACGTTCACGAACATAAATGAACAAATAAAACAGGAAGGACAATCTCGTGGCCTAAATCTTAAATTAAGAGATATTGATAAAACCTTGGATCAAGGAGGCGTTACAGATGATCTGCTCCTTTCCCGAATGGAATTAATGAAACAAATTCAAGATATCCATAAGTCTAAACATCGAGATTCAATGCAAAAGGCAAAAGTCCGTTGGGCTATAGAGGGGGACGAGAACTCTAAATACTTCCTCGCTGATCAATTAATAAAAAGCGTGCTAACTTTCTGTAATAAGGTGTCATGGTGTTGGAGATTGGGTAGTAGATCCTATTCTGGTTAAAAAAGAATTTCGTGATCATTTTGCCGACAGATTTCAAGACCCTGGTCCAAGAAAAGGTAGGATCAATTTCCAATTCCCTAATCGTCTTAGCAGTGAACAAGTAGCTGATTTGGAAACTCGTATTTCGACAGACGAAATTCGAAGCGCTGTTTGGGGGTGTGGTGTGGATAAATCCCCCGGACCGGACGGTTTTACTTTCGATTTTTTTCGCAAATATTGGACCGTAGTTGGGACTGATTTCTGTTCTGCGGTCTTATGGTTCTTTGATCATGGTGAATTCGCTATCGGGTGTAATTCTTCGTTTGTGGCCTTAATTCCTAAGATCCTAGATCCTAAGAGGGTTTGTGACTATCGTCCAATCAGTTTAATTGGTTGTTTATATAAAGTAGTTACCAAGATTTTGGCTTCTCGGCTCTCTACGGTTATTTCAGATCTTATTTCCGATGTTCAGTCTGCTTTCTTACCTAATAGGCAGATCCTAGACGGCCCATTTATAATTAACGAGGTATTAGCTCGGTGTAAAGTCAAAAAACAGCAGGCTATGATTTTCAAAGTTGATTTCGCCAAGGCTTATGATTCTATTAGATGGGATTTTTTGGAAGACGTTCTTACTTCTTTTGGTTTTGGTCCTCAATGGTGTTCTTGGACGCGGAAGCTTAAGGTCTGGTAGTCTTCTTTTTGTATAACGGGAGTCCGATATGGGTTTCATTTGTTTTCGTGCTTAAAAACAAGGGTCCTATAGCTCCTTTTCTATTCTTACTTATCAGTGGAAAGCATTTTCTGATTTATCTTTCAATCGGGCTGTGAAGCTGGTACTTTTAATGGTTTACAAGTTACGTTCTCCTCTCATCACTGTTGTTCATCATTTTGTTCTACGCTGTTGATGTGCTGGTGTTTATTCGGCGAATGGTCTCAGAAGATAGCCTAAGGGGTTCTATGTGCACTATTCTGACGTTGCTTTTCTATTCCTTTCGGCATGAAATTAATTTCAGAAATGTTCAACTTCTTGGTTAGTTGGTATTGTGCGGATAATATGTGATTGAGGCGCTAGTTCAGTTGGATGTTCTATATGAAAACTCCCTTTAGATATTTGGGAATATTAGTTGGCGATAATATGGCTAATCTCAAGGCTTGGGACGAGACTATTGCCAAAATGATTAAGAGATTGTCTAAATGGAAACTTAATACTCTTTCCATAGGTGGTCGTCTAACTCTTCTAAATATCGGTCCTTGGCATCCACCCCTATCTTACAACATGTCTGATTTATAGGGTCCCTAAACTGGTTTCTTAACCATATGGAATGGATTCGTAGGGATTTCTTTTTACGGAGTTAAGAAGGCGATAGAAAATCGCTTCGGATCAAATGGACCAAGGTCTTGCTCTAAGAAATTTGGCGGTTTGAGGTGTATCTAGTCTTTTCGTGTGTCTCAACGGGCTCTAATCTTCAAAAGGGTTTGGCGTTTTCTTTCTCATGACAACTCTTTATGGTCTCGTGTTATGATGCTGGTTCATGGTTCAGCCTCTATTCACATTTCTGTGCTTACAATTCTCATTGGGGTTACTATTATCAAAGAAGTCAAAGCCCTCAACGTATAAAGGTAATTAATCTTGTATCTCTTGTAAAATTCGGTGTGGGTATACGGTTTGCCGTACCAGCTTTTGGAGTGACCTTTGGATTGGAGATTGTAATCAGCTTAATGCTTTTCTCTTTCCCCGTCTATTCGCTTTAGAAGTCAATAAATGATTGCTCAGTTGAGATAAGCTCAATGCTCCTTTCAAGCTTTCTTTTCGTCGCCAGACTCGGGGGGGTCCTGAAGCTCAGCAGCTTGAGCAGCTTACGAATCTTCTTGATTCGGTTTCTCTTTCAAACATGGAGGATAGGTGCTTTTGGGATTTAAATGGCGAAGGAGTTTTTCAAGTTAAGGATGTGAGATCGGTTCTAGACGAGACTTTCCTCCCCAAGGAGAATATTCCTACACGATGGGTTAAAAGCATCCCGATTAAGGTAATGTCTTCGTTTGGGAAGCTTGTTCATGTCGTATCCCTCTCGTTTAAATTGATGAGCGGAATAATCTTCGTCCCCCTCCGTGGAATGTCGGTGTGTAACAATGATTCCGAGGTCGTCCTTCATTTGTTTTCGGTTGTCAGGTAGCTAAAGTTTTGAAGCTCATGTTTGTCGTTGTGGGATTCTGGTTCTATACAGTATTTTGATAATTATGATGGTTGTTTGTGGTTCAAGTCTATCTGGCTACGGCTCTAGTTAAAAGGCGTGTTAGAAGGCGTGTTCTATTGTTTATTGGTGGAGCATTTGGTCTATAGGAATCTGTTTATTTTTTATTTATACTTCTTTTTGCGAGCTCCAAAACTCCTCGTAAAAGTTTTATTGTTTTGATGAATTGTTTTTTCGTTCTTTTTAATTGGTTATGTTGATAGAGGAAAAAAACTTTTGGTTGGGTTAGTTGGATTCAACAATCACTCACCTATTTCTTTGTTAATTCTAGGTCTTGCTAGTTGTTTCTTATAAAGTTGCGCTGTTCAATAAAAAATAAAACTTTTGTTCAGTTTCGGTTCATTATATCTAACGTAGTTAATGTTGTTCAGAACATAACCGAGCTTTTTAGTGAACGGTTCATGATATATTGACTGAAATACTGAAATTCAGATAATTCAGATAATTTTGCGCCCTAATCATGTTTAACAGTGCAGCGGTGGCTATTGGTGGTAGCTATTAGCGGTACCTGTTTATTTATACAAGTGTTTCGCAATGTAACTGAATATGTAATGTATAATAAGAATAGAGTGACGTAATAGTAATACTTCTCATACTAGCGTTTCAAACGATAGCAATGAAACAAGATCTAAAAGGTTAATTCGTCATTTTCAAACACACACTATATTCTAAAGGCTAGATAATCATAAATGCGTCAAAAAGCCTGTCGCAATATGCAACCTAACTCTATGATAATTAGTTAACGGGCCTTATGTTTTGTGGTGTCGAGGTGAGAATAATATTATGATGTGGCTATGGTTCAAATCCCGCTAGCATGAGCTATGTTTATGTGTCATGTGGAAATAAACAATTTACGTGTGTCTATAAGTGGTTGCAAGTTCTAATCCGATCGGTGATAGATGTGCAGTTAAAACTTTGAGTATGATCCATTTGCCAAATAAATGTACGACCATGATCATATGATGTTACTAGTGTCCTCACGATTGTAGCCAAATGTTGGCAACATGCATCATAAAGCGAGAGTCACGAGTTCAACTCATGTTCCCGTGTCTCGTTAATTACAGTGTTACACGATTTACCTCTCTCGTGTTAGTTTTGAGACAGGTTGATGAGGGTCATCAGCCCTATATAAAAGATGAATCCACATAGCATCTTCTTCTGCTAGTTTTTTTTTCCTTTTTTTTGAACGGTAATTTTTCACACCCTATACCACCTATCTCACAATATATATCTCATAAATGCTTACAGCGAGGCTTGAACCCACAACCTCCGAGAACTCATATACCACTAGACCAAAGACTAGTTTTAAGAACCACTCAAGGGTGGCCTAGTGGGAAGAGGGCTTGTGACTATCACTCTAAGGTGTGTGAGGTCTTAAGTTCAATTCCTGCTACGTGCAAACAACCTTGAGTGGCCACGCTAACCTTCTGAAAAAGAAGGGCTTTACCTGGTTTGAGTCTATGTGGCGGTGGATTCAAACCCTTTTTTTGAAAATAATTTTATGCAATTGTAAAAAATAAGGTAGTCGAAACCCTTTTTCTCTCCCCTAGAGGCGATTTTGGAGACCAAACTAAAACCCTAATACCGACTCTTCTATCCATTAATTCTCTAAACCTGCATGTTACCTGTTTGGATTATGATTGTTATAATCATTGTCTCTACACATTAACCTGTTTGTTTTCTGTCTTATTTGCTAGGGTTTGGTTTTTAGGGTTGTTTTCAGAAATCGCTTCATTCGTTTTATTGAAGATCTCTGCTTACAAGTCGAAACCCTTAATCCCCTTCAATTCAGACGTTCGATTCCTTGCTAGGGTTTCGATTGTCTTTTCTTTTTAGGGTTTCGTTGGTGTTGTTGGTAATTGGTTGTCGGTTCTTACACGCGTATGTTTCTGGTTCTATTTGCGATTTGGCTTCCCTTAACAGAAAACCTTATCCTAGGGTTTTAGTTATTCCAATTCACAACTTTGGTTTGGGGAATTGGGCGTGCGTGCTGCTGGTAGTGTAAGGTTGTTGTTGGTGGTAGAATGGAGCATGGATTCTTGAGCCAAAAAGGTATTGGAGGGATGAGAGGTGTAAAGGAGAAGAGTTCGAATGCTTTGAATATAGAGGTAGACAGAGCCGTCTCGTGGTTTTCAGTGGCCCTAGGCAATAACAACAAAGAAGCCCTATAACTAAAGAGAAATTGCATATAAACTTAGATTATATGGCTCATATATGTTTACTGTTATACTTAATTATATGCAAAACTGATAAAAATGTGACCCATTTAAGTGGAGGCCCTGTGCAACGGCACCTATTGCACACCCATCCGAGACCTCTCTAGAGGTAGTAAAGGATGGTGTCGTACCATCTGTTACGGGTGATTCTGGGAATCCGGCAATGGAGGTAGAATTGCCAACTGTGGTTGACGAGACTGTGGTGAAGGAAAAGCAATGTCCTGTGATAAATACTACTGGTTTGGGATCGTATCCACCATTACCTACGCAGGCGATTTCTTCGGCTGGTAATGCCCCTGGTAAGTCTTCATATGCTAATGTTACTGGTAACCCAAGTGGGAAGAAACTGAATATTCGTACTTTGTTTACACCGGGGGGTAATGGGATTGATGTGGTTGTCCCGATGGAGTCTATTCGAGCTATAAGTGAACGATTTACTAATACAGCATATGGTTTTTTTTGGGAAAGCAGGTGGCATACCCTGTTGTTGCTAACTATGTTAGGAACACTTGGGGTAAATATGGGCTTGTTCGTTCTATGTTTAGCTCGTCTACCGAATTATTCTCCTTTCAATTTAGCTCCATGGACGGATTAGATACTATGCTTGAGAATGGTCCATGGTTTAACCGGAATAACCCGCTTATCCTAAAGAAATGGCATCCGGATGAGAACCTATTGAAAGAAGATGTTAGTACTTGATCTAAAGATTCCTTACTACATATATAATATAAATATTATGAATATATAATAGGATAATATCAATAAAATCAATGAATAAACCGGAAGTATGTGATTCCCGGGTCGTTATCCCCAACGAGGAATGCAATGGAAAGTCGAGAGTCGGTTTGACATTTGATGTTTGAATATAACAAATTTGGATTTGGTTTTCTAAATCTACGGGAAAATTAATGTAATCTACACTAAAAACAATTAAGGCAACACAAATTTAAACTAAAAACGCAAACGGGAATCCTAAAAACGCGTCTAAATTATCAACTAATTCAAATTTAAACCCTAAAAATGCAAACTTAGTTTCTAAACCTCAAAAATATATTTCTAAAACTAAAAAGTATTTTTTTTATACTTTTCTGATTAATATTTCTATTTTTTAAAGACTTTCTAATATTTTTAATCACGAAAGATGCAAATAAATGGAAAACGAAGGAAGAAAAATACCAAAAATTCACAATAAGTCTTAAATGCGACAAAGATGCTAGGAAAAATAAAGAACACCAAACAGCTTAAAAGATAAGCTCAAATAAGCCCAAATAAGCTATGGCTTTTAATTTAAGCCAAACAAACCAAAGGGTGTATAAGTATTAAAATGGGAAGAGTAGCACCAGATGGCCCTACTGGTGCTACTGGTTAACACACACACACTAGACGCTTTCAGATCAAAATGGTCATGGGTTCGAATCCCATGGCCATTTTTTTGCTATTCTTATTTTTTTCAATTTATTTCACAAACTTTTTGGACAGACTTATATATAAGCTTGAAGAAAACAACTTTAACAAAGACCACCTATTTTTACAATCACCAAATAAGCAGATAATCAGCAAATCAAATAAGAAATTCTCAAACTATGCTGAAATTCAAAATAAGAAAACAGACCCAAAGGAGGAGGTTTTAAGCAGCTTTTTAAGGGGCTGATAGATTAAGCCAGACCACAAGATTGCACATACTTAAACCTCATCCACCAGTAACCACAAGGAAACAAAAATCATACATTTTGGACATCAAATAAGCACTTAAAAAGCACATACTGAAATGACACTTAGCAAATTTTGACAAAAACTTGACACAAACTCAAACACAATTTGCAGGCCTAGGACTTGGATTTCTAACTGATTTTAGGACTTCAACAAACACAAAAAGAACACTTAAATCAAATAAGCCAAGATCAAAAGCCTAGAACTCATATGAACAGCCAACCTTCACAGATTCAAACATAATACTCATGAAAACTTAATTTTAAGATTTTTAAACTAAAAAGCTCAAACAAACAGGTCTAAATGATGATTTCTACCTAGATAAAAGTGACCCAAAGGTTTTTACTCAGATTTACCCATTTTACATCCAAGAACACAGAACTGCCAAACACTCCTTTATGATCTTTTATCAAACTTTTAAACTATAAATATGAGATTTAATGATAAAACCTTAACTACCAGATAATCAAAAGCTTATATGAATCTTAACAAACAACTTTGAACAAACAAATAAGCAAAAATGACAAGATTAAACTTATGCTAATATTTTTTTGATTTTTAGACAGATTTTATAGAATAACTTAAACTATTGATTTTAAACTTTAAACTAAGCAAAATAAGCACTAAACATCATAAGCAAACATAAATAAGCAGATATAAGCAAGCAATAAGCACAACTAAGCAGTTGAATAGTAAATAAGCCAAAACTTTGAAAAATGAAACTTACAAAGGCCATTGCTTAAATAGGGCAAACAAGCTAATAAATAAGCTAATCTATAAGCTCTAGCTTGTCAAAACACAAGCTAGTAGTGTCCATAAGCCCTTCCATAACTGGCTTATCATCCAAAAATAAGCTGTGGTATTTGAGAGTGGATTTTTTTTGTTTTTGGTAAATTTTTCTTAAGTACTTAAGCTATTAAGGTTACTTAATGAAAACAGTAGATATAAAAGCTTAAGTGAGAGCTTATAAAACAATTTCAAACACAATTTAACAAGAATTTTATAAAGACAGATTTTTAACTAAAACTTAAAATTTCATTAATTCTTAAAAAGAAGTTACGAGACTTTGAAAATAAGTTACTACTACTACAATAAGCTGAAAAACATTCTAGATTAAAAACTAAGTGCCTCCAAGGGCTTACAAAGAACCTATATATACTAAAGCTATGAAGGTTCTAGGTCTTGGTTCTTCTTGTTGTCTTCCCATTGTGTTTCTTTTGTGAGAGAGTGAGCAGCTATTTTTCTAGTGTGAGAGAGGTCAAAAACTCATCATAGCCGTCTATCTTGAGTGGTGCCCAAGTCTTATGATCATGGCCCTTGATCTTTTGTCATTTACCCTTGACGAATGAGGGTTTATGGGATTGCCAACATGGCAATTGACCATGTGATGTGGGGTTGAGGGGGAAAGGGATGGTTTTGTCATGGAGTTGCAGGGTGTAGGGGAGAAAGACAAGAATGGCAAAAAGGGCGGGAAAGAGTGTGTTCTGTTTGTATATCTGTTTTAGTGAAAACAGGGGTGAATGGTTTGTGGGTTTGGCAAAAATTACCCCTGAATTTGTATAGTGTTATTGCAAGCATAGTCCTTTGTGGTGTAAAAGGAATAAGAATTTGGCAATTTCAGTCCCTGAGGTTATATAGATGTTTTACACGTATGGTCCTTGAGACTTAACAGCGTTAAGGTTTAAGGGGTTTTGGACTAAACGGTTGTTAAAAGGGATTGTTAATGGATTTGTTTTGGCTTGTGTTGGGCCGGTTATGTGTTTTGGGCCCAAAATGGTTTATTAACCATTTTAGTCTTCATATAATACCATAATGGGCTGACCCGGCCCATTAGATGGGTGCGGGTTGGCCCATTAAGTATTTCTTTGTTTTTCGGCCTCGGCTTTGACTTTGACTTTGTCGGGGTTGACTTTGGTTGACTTTTTTTTTGACTTTGACTTTTTGACTTTTGGCTTTGATTTGACTTTTCTTTCACGCTCTTTCCGTTCTCGTGCTCGGTTTTGTCGTTTTTGACTTCGTTTTTGTCCTTTTCTCAGATATCCGTTACCTGCACAATACAAATGCAAAACATACAAATACAATGTATTTTTGGTACGTTTTTGGTCATTTAATTCCGTTTTTAATGGAAAATGGTATGTGTAATTAAGCACATACCAAAATCGTCCCATACTAAGATATTGCCGTGTCCTCACGCAATGCTACAAGTAAACACTTAAGAAAACTAAGAATCTCAATCCCCCTTGACTAATTACCTCGAAAAGTAGCTAAGTGTTCATCAAGGGGAATTAAAGAATCAATAGCTTTGAAAAGCCCCGTTTTGACCATTTTTAAATATTTACACTTACTACCACTAATATTTTTGTATTTTTTTTATTTTTTCTTTTTAAGAAACTAACTAACATATTTGACGTTCGTTATTTTTATAACTTTAGGGTCATAGAACAAGACGCATTTCAATCCTAAAATGCTCAAAAAGATAAATTCATCGTCCCCGACTTTTCACTTGTTCCAAACCAAGCTTAAAACGAAATCACCGCTAAATACAAGTAAAGATGCTAACACTACTCATATTTGTAACTTGTGAAACTTTTCACTCCCGACAATTATTATATCTTAGGTGAATGTGCCATTTTGAATTTCAACCATGGATCAACGTTTTGCAAAATTTTTATGCTTCATGTTCCACCCGAGAATAATGAGTTTGAAGGCGAGATCATCCCATGTAGCGACTTTCGTCTTGGCACATCCCAACCTTGCGGCTAAGTGACCAGGCTTTTGACACCCCACAGAGACTAGTATCGGGACTCACGGACCTTCGGTTTCAAAAACTCTTAGGTTTCCCGTTTATACATAGCTTATTCAGAAAAATCACAACTTAAAATGAAATAGTCTTAGTTCAAAAGCATATTTAAATTTAAGATGAGGGATTTTCCCTATATTTATTAAATCACATATATTACACTTAACATAACCATGATGCAATCGAAACCCTCGACCTTTTAGAAGGCTGCAACATCGGTTGTGAGCCGGCAAGATGCAGCAAACTTTTATCAGCCTACAGTTTATATTATTACCTTATTCATCATTTTTTTTCATTTTTTACCACTTTATATTACCATGATATAGAGAAAATTTCTTTTTAGAAAATTTAAGTATAAATTTAAACTAAAATTATTGATATCCTCCATACTTCAAAAATTGTTGATTTAAGTTTAATTTTCAAAGATAGCACGTATTATTAGTCCGGTTAGGAGCTTATGGGAGAAAAAGTCATAAATTACACACATGAGCTCTTAAGATTTTCAAATAATCCTTGTTTAGCATCCAACTCATAATTAACTCTATCATTTTTCGTTCTTCGCAAAGATCCGCGAATGCTTAGTCTAAAAGTTAAGGAACAAGCTAGAGCTCAACACGCTCGATCGAGTTAAAATTTATTCTTATTCTACCCAGCAGGAAAGTCAAAATTATGACAAAACACTTATTTTGTTTTTGAAAATTTTTAAATTTTTTTTCATTTTTTGGTATTTTGGTGGTAAAAACAAGATTACGTGAAAACAACAGCTGCATGCACAATCAAATCGATAGATCCCCCCATACTAGAGCTAAACATTGTCCTCAATGTTTTAAGAGGGGTCTCTACGTAAATCCTAAGCCGTTTATGAATTATGCTAAAGATAAACGTTAGTCGATAAGATTTGGATATTGGATTCCCAAAATGAAGCTGAGGATGTGAAGCTCGAGTGATCGAAGGACAAACTTTATAAGTAGCTCAAAGATAAACGTTAGTCGATAAGATTATGATATTGGATTCCCATAATTATGCAAAGGATTGAAGCTCGAGTGAACGAAGGACAAAACCACGAGCACGAGAGGCTTCAAAATCCGGGGCAATCCTGGACATACAACACAAAACACCAAACAAGAGAAAGGTAGAGGCGAGCCTTCACACATCACAAAACACTTATTCATTACTACTATTATCATTATACTAGGATAAGCATGGGTTGCCACCCACGAAGGGCTTATTTTTGCTAACCGAGTCTGTCTTACAAGAGGCTTTGTGTTGCTTTCCCTTCCGACAAGCAACACAAGTATAGTCATTTTCAAAAAGCTTTGAAGGGAATCCTCTTACAAGGTTACCCCTCACAAGTTTGTTCATAGTTTTAAAGTTTATATGACCAAGCCTCATATGCCATAAATTAGACTCATCTATTATAGCCTTTGCAAATAAACAAGTCAACCCTCCTGAAGGAACAACATTCTTTAGATCAAAAATGTACATGTTGTCATGTCTGGGAACTTTAAGTAAGACTTGACTTTCATCAAGTAGCTTAAAGTCATGAATAGAACAAGACATTCAGTCTTAGAAAAAGAACATTGTTTTCGTTGTCCACGTTGTGAACAGCGAAAGGGTTAAACTAGTTCTTTTACAAAGTATACATCTCTTAAAGTCTAAATTTATCAGTCCTAATTTTACCTTTTCTAGTAATTTTACCTCTTTTAGTACTTCCTCCAAATGCAACAAATCCAGCATTAATTTCTTGATAATCTATAAGGAAGGACTTATTTCCGGTCATATGCCTAGAGCATCCACTGTTAAGAATCCCTTGATCATGTAAAGTATATTGTGGATTACCTTGTACTCAAAATAAGAGGATTAGTTTCTCTTAGGGACCCAAGCCATTACTGACTTGAGTCTGCCTTGTAGATCAACATAGTCAAATCTTTTAAGCATGCATGATCCACTATCTTTGGAGGTATGGTTAATAACATTTCCTGTTGGTCTCCAAATACAGCATGCTGACGACTTAACAACATTTTCCCTATTTCCCTCAGTAGCACTAACTACTGCTTTTGGCCTAACAGTAGTTACATTGTTAACCCTAGCAGTATTAACTTTTTCATTAAAATTCAATGAACTATAACAGGGATCAAGGAAAACCTTAATTACCTTGGGGGTAAACTACATATGGCATCTACATTACATACGCCTGGAACACACACACACGTTTAGGTACAGGAACTCACGACTTATACACCTAAACCTAATAACCTGTATCTCTTTATATAATAGAGATATTAGGTTTTATAAAGGATAAGTATTAGGAAACAACTAAATCTTCCTAACTTTTATAATAATCTTCTGTAATCTTCCATCATTTGAAGAATTCCTCCTTTATCTTTTAAGTCCTTTATCTTTTAAGTCCTTTATCTTTCATATGTTTTGTCTTATCAGCTCAAATATAATTCCCAACAATCTTCTCCTAGTTGATAATGACAAAACCAAAATAAGCACGAGCTTCTTCCCCTGAAGCTAATATATATGAAAGAATAGAACAATACCACCAAGGATCTACAAGTTGCAAATCATCTTTGTAACGCCTTCTTCCCCTTTTTGTCATAATCAAATAGTGGACTAAAGTATGCAACTTTGATTTCGACAACCACAAACCACTATCACACTTCTAATCTAGCCTTCCAACAACTCAAATTACCCTCCATGATGTGCCTTAAGATAAATGAACTTAAGCGGTAGAAACTTAAACTAGCAGTAGTATTAATGACTTACAGTAGTAAAAACCTTCACCTCATGTGGTGCATGTAAATGGTTAAACATTTTAACAAAAAGCTTCCCCTGAAAACTAAGTATAATAAACTTGATGCTGAAGTAGAATAACCCAAACTTGTGTCTTATATGTTGTACTATCCATGTGACATCAAACTTATAAATAAATCTTTGAAATATAAGTAGACCGCAATCTCTAGACAAAAATCCTCATCTTCTATGAGACATATAACAAGTGATAGCAAATGTGAGCATTAAGCGCCATAAGTTTTTAAATCACACACCTTTGCTAGATTTTGACAAGTCTTCATCACATTGTTTCTAAGCAAAAAAAAGTTATCTTTAACCGTTGTGAGCCGTTAAAGATATGATAAGAACACAAACCTATGAAACTCCACTTCATCTTCAAATAGGTCATAAACAATCGTCTTCGTAACCAATTAACTCAAACAATCTAAATACGAGCCATTAAATGTTTAAGAACATTTAAAATAAAACTTCCTGTGTGTTGTCCTTTTCTGTCGTGTCCGAGAACATCTGAACCAACCAATAACCAAACCAAAAATCCTTCTGTTTATCCAAGAATCTTCTGAACAAACTAACAATCAACCTGTGTGTGTGTTGGAACCAACATGTTCTAAATTGAAAACCAAATCAAAACAAAATCAAACACTTGAGTTTCTTTTCTTATACTAGTGTTGTACGATTTATCTCTTACTCGTGTGTTGTCCGATATTTGTCAACAAAAGCAGTACTAACTGCTTTCAATAGCAGTAGTAATATACACACCAACACTCAAAATGAACAAGCAACAATATTAATCTTCCCCTTGGCTACACAAAGAATATTAATACTCGAACCCTGGGTGTGCTATAACTTCATATCGTACCCACAATAACAATGGACAGCTCTTATCCTTCATATTTACGTAGCTGCTCACAAACTCTCATTCGTGATAGTACTAACTCAATTTCATACCCAATGCTAGCAGTATTAATTCAAGAAGCTAGCAGTATTAACACATAATGAGCAGTACTAATGTTTTGAGCCAAACAGTACAAACCCACATTACTTTATCAGTATTAAAAATAATGTTGGCAGTATAAACCTTTTAATTATATGTTTCGAGTGAAGATCAATGAACCATATAACCAATCGAACCATGTGTTGCTACTACTAGTAACCTTCTTATGTGTATTAATCAATTAAACATCCAAGCTGCTAGTTTAAATCATGCCTTCGAATCCAAGAATACTAGTAGTTCCTCTTGTAACAGCTTTAATGTTTCATGTGACAGCACTAAGAATATCGTGACAGCAGTATTAACCAATTACCACTGTTAAGAATACCTTTTTTTAAGTATCCAGACGACGCTTTTTTAAGTGTCACAAAGCTGTCATAAGTCTATCACTAATTATGTTTACTCCTTCCTCCCAAATTAGGGTTTAAAAGATCTACGATTGAACCAAAACCAAACCTGATAATACATAGGAACAACCAACACCATTATTCTTCCTTTACAGAATTAGGATTTTATGAAAAACCCTAATATTCACCTTCATCTATGACGTGCAACTTCTAAGTAACGAATAAGAACAAACAACATAATGATCTTGGATGCACGACTAGAAACAATACTTCCTGTTTTATAGAATTAGGGTTTGCAATAACCCTAATTACAGTGAATTTGAACGTAACAAAAAAATAGAAAATTCGTCACTTGTTTCTTCATAGATTCGACATCAACACCACCTTGTGATCCTAGATATCATGAGCCACGAGGCTCTGATACCACTTGTTGAGTTCTAAATAACTCCTTAGATCGTTGTAAGCTCAGTTGATTAGAACTTTTATCTAGGATAATAACAATGAACATAGAATATATGCATAGCGGGAATAGCATAATGAACAAAGTTATTCAACAAGGTTTTTCATCATTATCTTCTCTACAATGACTACTACAAGCCCCAATTCTACCTTGATCAATGGTAGAACGTGTTATCTAATAGGTGCTCATCAGGAATGGCCAACAACAGAGTGCTTTTTGCTTTCAATTCATTCTTTCTTGCTAGCTTTTGTTCAGCAGTTTTAGGAGGAATGGGACCTTCAGTACCAGCACTAGCTGATGCAATAGCAGGTGCATCACCATTCACAATAACCTCCCAAAGAGCATAATCAGTGTGAGTAAGATATTGCTCCATTCTCATGCTCCAGAGATCATAGTCTCCAGTTTTGAGTACTGGAAGTTTTAGTGCAGACACTGTTTGGGTAGTTTCTGATTGTGACTCCATCTTCTCTTTGAATATGAGATCTTGTATAGATGTAGTGTTCTTCTTATTCAAAGTTTCTCAACAAGCTCTGATACCACTTGTTGATCCCTTTTGAACAGATCTTACTTAGCTTGTTAAAGCTTAGTTGTGTTGGATAGATCCAAAACAACTATAGTAGAAACTAAGATTGTAAATACTACAAACTATGCGGAATCTAGCTTGTAATACTAAGAAGAACAATGAAACAGTAAAACAAGATCTTGCTAAACTTTCAATATATTAAACACAATCAAAGTTACAAAATAACCTTGAAACTATGAATACTAACTATATTTGCTATGAAAACTATATAAAACTTGATATCTAGATCTATGCCGTAGGGTTCCTTTTATACACCAAGGAAACCCTAATGGGCTTACAAAACACGTCAAGTGATCAATGCATATCTATTCCTAATATATCTCATGCATATCACTTTAGCAGTACTAACTATTATAACTAACAGTACTAACTATATAACTAACAGTACTAATAAACTGACAGTACTAACTTTGTACTGGTAGCACTAACTATTACACTAGCAGCACTAATGACTTAGACAGTTTTCTCTAATCTTCAGCAGCAGCACAAACTTGAACCAGCAACATTAAGTTGTAGAAGGCTCTAATTCCCAACAATCCTCCCCTAAACTTGATATTCATCTTGTTAATCATCAAGTTTCTTCATTATCAGCATCTTGATCACTAGGAGGATGTATCCAAACACTCTTCTACTTCTTAAGTTGTGATCTTGTAAATCTGAGAAGGTCAAATGCCATTTCACTTTCATGATCAACTTCTAGTCTTCTATTTAACATCCTTGAAAGCATTTCTTGAGTAAGAGGATATTTCTTTTCTTTCATCATGTGAATAGCAATTCCATTATCCATCAACAATACATGAATTCCACATGAGTCAAATAATCTCCAGCTTATCAAGTTAGCCTTATTGATTCCTCCAGACTTCATCTTCCTTTCTCAAATAATGTCTTCAGATCTCCCCAAAGCAACAAGTCATATCCTTCTGGACTTGTTGTATCATATCTTTTTTATACCAGTCTGTGTAGATCCATCACATCTTGTCTGTCAAAGTCATCAAGCATTTCACTGAATATTTTGTAATTCTTAGAACTTCCATCTGCTCTGATGATTTGATAATACATCATGTTTTCAGTCAAAATGTGTGTCTTCCAATCAACTATTGGATATTTAGTAGCCAAGGATTCAACATCAATAGTAATGTCATCCTCTTGAACTATATCCAAACAAGCTCTAAGCTCCTCCTTTTTAGCATCATCTTGTAGTTTCTGTTTCTTGACACTCTCTTCATCATGTTCTGCTATTGGTCTATTCTTACTACTTTCTGCTTGCTTGCTACTGCTATCATCTTTATTTCCACTGTCATCACTTATAGGAACAAAATCATTAATCTATTGTTGTTCCTTCTTGTATAACTTCTGACTTTCTTTAAAACTCTTGCTCTTCAGCTGATTGTAAGTGTACTTGCCCATGTGTTTCAGATAAGCAATCATCTGGTTTCTGAGTTGAGTTTTGGTTGGTGGTTTGTTTCTAATCTCTGCTGCTCTTTGGGTTGCAAAGAACTTCTTCCTTGCTGCAATGGTTTCCACCAAGAATCTAGCTTGTTCATCAATAGAAAATTGTTCTCTTTCTTGTTCTTGTAGTCTTAAAGCTAGCAACTCATTAGCATCCATCCTTGCTTGAACAACTTCCATTTGTTCAATCAATGCAGCATCCTTGGCCTCTTGTTCTGCAGCTCTTTCCCTAGCAATCCGCTGCTCTCTCTCAAACTGTGCTTGTTCTTCTTTAAACAACCTTTGAGCTAGCTCTTCATCCATCTGAATATGAGCTTTTCTAGGGTTCTTTGGAGTAGGTTCAGGCTCCACCATCTTGCCTTTACCTTTGTCTTAGATTTGTACTATTGGTACTGGTGTTGCTCTCCTTGGTTCTTCTTCAACATTACAAATCACTATTGAGGTTGTCCTTGGTCTTGCACTCCTAATGGCCACAAGTGTATCAGCAATAGTTGTCATCTCATCTTCAAAAATATCCCCAGTAGTACTTGTAGAAGGACCAACAGCACTACCATTTGAAGGTCCAGCAGTACTAACATTAATACTAGCAGTATTAAGTGTATCCCCAGTAGTAGTAATTTGTTCAGTAGTACTACCACCTTCAACATTCTCAATTGCATCATCAAGCACATCAAAGTCACTATCTTTAAACATTGGCTTTGTCTTATGACTTTTCCTCCCCTGTCTGGATACATTCTCCTTATCTAAACCTTTTCTCCTGGAGGTACCAATCGTGAAGAGATTCATCCCTGGAGTTCTTGCCCTTAGTGCCTTTTCCAATCTTTTAACTTTCTTTTGCAACTTATTGATCACCAAGTCTTGAGCAGTCTTTGATTGTTCCAAGGCAAGAACCCTGTTTGACAAATTTGTACAAATGACCATCAATTCATTTATGTTAGGTCTACCCTCATCACTTCGACATATGAGACCTCCTGAGAGAGGTGAATCATAGGGTGTTGGTGGTACAAAATCCGTCAAATCATGTTGTTATTCCTTTCCTCATCACTTCTGAGTGTGTTAACTCCTAGGAGAGGTGAATCATAGGAATGTTTAGATGCCCTCTCTGACCTAGTTCGAGAAATGGCACCCCCATGGCTTCTTGGCACCTGGGTCTGTCACCTGAACCGATTTCCTAAGAAAGAGGATCATTAGACATTGTCGTGGATTGGGTCTTAGTTATGTTACCACTGGCTTGTGTTGCATCTAAACTAGCAGCAGTAGTAGTAGCCCTCACCACTCATTCATTCCTCTCCTTAAAGACAGTCTCATCTACTACATTTGGTATAGGCACACTAGTTTGAGGTAACTGAGTCTCCTTTTGTAAGGCTTGCCTAGGTGATTGAGTATTTTTGGGTGATGATAATTCAGTAACAGTGATTTGTTCTTCAATTATGGGTTGAGTAGTTGAAGATGGCGGTTGGGGTTCAGAGGGTTGTCTTGAACCTTCATCCCCAACTACTGGTGGTGCCAACATTGATGCAAACAATAGAGTAACTCTTCCTGAAAAATCTTTTCCTTTTCTTTTCATATTAGTGAAAACCTTTTTAGTATGTTTAGGTGTTTCATAAGTGTCATTAAAAGGTTCTGTAAGAGAAATCTATTACTAAAAAAGAGTTGTAAAAACCTTGGATACATTAAAATTTTATTTGTATTGGTATCCAAGTTCCTCAACATACCATCAAAAATTAGTTTAGAAAAGTTAAACTTTTGACCTGTAGCTAAACAGATGACTGAAGATGCTATATTAGTGGAAAATTCATTCCAAGAAGTAGATTTTGAACTTAGGCAGTGTAAGATGGTATGTATGAGGTACTTCCATTGAGGTGAGAGGAGATCTTTTTGGAAAGTAAGTTTTTCGAATCACTTCTTCCCCATCAATGCAAGGTTTCAAAAATAGCCAGTATTTGCTTAGGACAAGTAATACCATCCTTATCATGAAAGTGAAGATTACTCCTCACTGATGTTTCTGATATTACTACTGTTTGCATCCAACTGTTGGTATGAATTTGATTCACATATTTGAACTGTTTAAGAAGTTGCTAGTTTTCCAAAAACTGTTCAATATAGGAAGCATAGGTAGTAGGACTTACAGTTAGGGCATAATGAATAGAGTTAGTAGTAAGAAAGTCCACTATCTGATGAAACTCAGCATTCTCCTTTGTTTCTTTCCAAACAAGCAACCATATTATGTTGATCAACAAACTTTAATCCGCCATAGATGATTAATTGAGGATTAATTGTTGGAGTCGGTGATAAATTGAATTTGGGTTTGAAGATGATTCTCACAAGCTCTCTTTCTGTTTTTAAGCTCACTGTATCTCTTAATTCTTTTGCTCACTGAAACACTCTGTCTGTTTTTGCTTCACACATCTCTCTTTTCTTTTAAGATCACACTTTCTCTCTGTCTATTTTTGCTTTCTCTCATTTATGTTAAGCTTACTTTTTCTCTCAATTCTCATAGTATTAATTATAACAGCAGTAGAAAGTATACTTACCAGTAGTAAGGTAGACCAACAGTACTAACTTGAATTTCATCATTAGCTGCTGTTTAATTCCATTTAAAGCATCATTTGTGCATAATTTGCTGCATATTAATACAATTAACCTCCCTTCAATTAATACTTTAGGGGTTAAGTATTCCAATACTTGCAATCAGATATTGAAATCTTCCAACATCAAATGCCTTTGTGAGAAGATCTGCAACATTTTGATCTGTATGAATCTTAATCACCTGAATTAAATTCTTCTCATAAGAGTCTCTGATGAAATGGTGCCTAATCTCTATGTGCTTGGTTTTAGAGTGAAACACTAGATTTTTTACAATACAGATTGTACTTTCATTATCAATGTAAATCTTGGTGTTCATGAAGTTGAACCCATAATCAAGCATTTGATTTTGGATCCACAACACCTGCCCACAGCAATTAGCAGCAGCAACATATTCTACTTCAGTGGTAGAGTTGGCAACAATAGTATGCTTTTTACATTGCCATGAAATCAACCTTTTGCCAAGAAATTGACAACCTCCTGTTGTGGATTTCATGTCAAGGCTAGCTCTAGCATAATCACTATCAAAGGCCCAATTTAGGCTGACCTTTCAAGTATCTAAAGATCCTCTTCACTGCATAAAGATGTGAGACTTTAGGAGTAACATGGAACCATGCCCAAGCACAAATAGCAAACATTATGTCAGGCCTAGAAGCTGTCAAGTACATCAATGATCCAATCATTGATCTGTATAAATGAACATCCACATCCTGAGCTTCTTCATCCTTGAGCAATGCCTTGTTAGTCTCTATTGGAGTGCTTGCTGTCTTCACAATGGCAAAATCAAACTTCTTCAATATATCAGCCACATTCTTGTCTTGGCTGATGAAGATTCCATCATCTTTCTTCTTTACCTGTAACCCTAAGAAGAAAGTGAGCTCCCCTATAGAACTAACTCATCTAGAATATTTTGTGCATAAACACCTTTAAAATCATCACATAAAGACTTCTTTGTGGACCCAAAGATGATATCATCAACATACACCTGTACTAACAAGATATAACCTTTGTCCTTCTTGATGAATAATGTCTTATCTATAGTGCCTCTTTTAAATCCATTTTCAATTAATTACAGTAGACAGGTCTCATTACCAGCTCTAGGTGCTTTGATGTAGATCACATTATAAAAACTTTTCTACACTTATTATCTTTGTCAAGAAACTTAGACTCTTCAAAACCAGGAGGCTGGCAAACATATACCTCCTCATCAATAGTACCATATAAAAAGGCACTCTTCACATCCATCTGGTACATAATAAACCCCATAAATGATGCATAGGCCAAAAATAACCTGATTTCTTCTATCCTAGCAAAAGGAGCAAAAACCTCATCATAATCAATTCCTTCTTCTTGGTTATAACCTTGTATAACCAGTCTTGCCTTGTTTCTTACTACAATCCCTTTCTTTCCTTTTTGTTTCTAAAGACCGGCCATTTTTGTTTTAATGGGACCCCTCTGGCCATTAGGTAGATTTACCAGTGTTCCAAACCTTCTTGAAGTTGAAATTGTTAGAAGCTCCTCTTGCATTGCTTCTATCCAGCTTGGATCTTCCAGAGCTTGAATTACTTTCGTGGGTTTCTTTTAGAGAGAACAAGCAAATTAAGCTTGTTCTGATTGATCTTTGTGATTTGTTCTCCTCTGCTTATTTTGTTAAAATACCATAGCATGTTCATTCAGATTATTCTTGGTCATTTCCTTGTTTGATTAGCTGATTTAAAGTCTCAATAATCTGGTCTTTAGGATGATCCTTGTCTATTTGGTTGTGGGAATAGAATGACTTTCAGGGTTGTCTTCCTTGTTGTTATAGGTCAGCAATTTACACCCACATACTTCAATATTAAATAAGCCATTACCAAAAATTTAGTATCATCAATTGGAGTCACATTTGAAACAGGCTGATGTGTTAAAAATGCATTTTTGGATAGGGCGAAAATCTCTTCAAATGATGTTCCTCAAATGACAGTAGGAAGATTCAACAACATTAACTGGGTGATGAGGTCATCGTTAGTAAAAGATTGTCCAGTCAAGCATATAAAAGGTGTACTAACTAGTATATTAATACTATTAGTGATGTTAGGATGTACAGTCTGCTTTTCTTGTTGAAGTAGCCTTTCAAACTCACTTCTTGTGGCTTGTTCATCATTCCCATCTTTATCTAAAGCTCCACTTATAACCATTTTAGTAGGCTTCATTCACAGGAAATCTTCTTCACGTCTTTTTCTCTTCAACTACTTCTCCTTAGGACCTTAAGAGATTAAATGGATTAGTTTGATGCAGGAAGCGTATTAGGGGTGTATTCGTTGTTTTGGTTTGTGTTTCTCAGCTTGAACTGTTAATAATGTATGAGCTCTAGTTCCTGCACCAATAACATCTAGTTTGAATTTCCATGCTAACAATTAGGACATAGTTCCTGATATTGTCAAAGAATCAACATCAAAGACAGTCGGTCCTTTCTCTCGTCTAATTAGGTGTATTTTCAAGAATCTAAGTTTAAGGTATCTTCAACTATCTTGGTCCTCTTGGAAATACTCTTCTAGCTTGCTAACTACAGAGTAGTACCCCCCCACCCCCCCCCCCTAACAAAAAATTCCATCATAGCTTGTCCATCTATCTTGGCCTAGATGTTCCCTGGTATTTTAAGAGGGATAACAGGACACCAATAGTTTCATGAAAGTCTATCAATGGGGTTCTTCCCATGAATATGTTCATAAGGTGTCTTGTTTTGAGGCGTAATGACTAAGACCTATGTATGCCATAGCACAGCTAGTTTTTTAATTGCTTTAGCCCAAAAGGTGGTTGGCAACTTAGAGTTAACTAACATAGTTCTTGCAGCCTCTATTAGTGTTCTATTCCTCCTCTCAGCAACACTATTCTGTTAAGGAGTCCTAATAACACTGAATTCCCTCTTAATACCCTTTATTTCACAAAACTGATTTAATTACACTCATTTTAAAACTCTGTTACTATTATCAAATGCTGATCAACTTTTACTTTTTGTCTAGTTGATTTTAGTATTTCAGTTATGAGGTCACTTTAATATCCTTACTAGTTCATCCTTAGTGGCCAAAAAGACCATACGCAAGAAAAATCTACTAAAGTCATTTGAAACAACTAGGCAATAAGACTTTTACATTAACTATTAACATTTCGTAGGACCCACATTAGCGTCTATATGAAGCTTGTAAGGGTTTGCTAATTGAGTTCACAAGTTTGGTCTTTACAGAGGCTTTGTGTTGCATTTCCTTTCAGACTTGCAACACAAGAATGGTCAATTTTCAAAGATTTTGAAGGCAAACATCTTACAAGGTCTTCTCTCGCAAGTTTTGTGCATGTTTTTAAAGTTCTATGTGACCTAAGCCTACTATGACATAAATTGGATATTTATCAATTATGGCCTTAGCAAGAGGCAAATTAATCCTTTAGTAGTGGAAAAACACTTTTAGGTCAACCACTATAAATAGTTACATTTCTTAGAAATCTAGCAAAAGACTTGACTTTAATCAAGTTGCTTTTAAAGTAAGAAGATAAGTCAAGAAATTCTAGTTTCAGTTAAAAGTAACGATTATTCTTTTTGACAAATAATTTGTGACCACTACACAAGTTGTTTTGATTTTACATTTTCCTAATATTTCTACCTTTAACATCTCATAGGAAACAAAACCACCACATAATCTTCAATTAGTAAAGGATAGCATTGTTTTAGTATGCGCCCTAGAGAAACTACTGTCAATAACTCCATTTTTCCTTGAACTCTTTCTGTTGTGGTTTTCCCTACACATAAAAAATAAAGAGAATTAGACTCTTGTGGGGGGATATAGCCAATTATAGTATGACATTAGATCTGCCTAGTGCATTAATGTAAAGAATATTTCTTAAAAGAATTTGAGCTGAACTACTGTTTTTGGCTTTCCAAAAACCAGCATGCTGAGGCCTTAACAAACATCTAACCCCTTTTTCCCTTGTTTTCACTTACTACTGCTCTATCCCTAGCAAGTAGTATCTTTTACCCTAACAGTATTAACCTTTTTATTGAAAATATTGTTCTTGTTTACTGAATACTTATTAAATGGCCTTGTGACTTGTGAATATCCATTTTTGAAAGCATTTGTTATTGGTCTAGGATGATTCATAGTTAGTTTTGAGCCAGCAGTATTAACTGGTTTGACAGCAGTATTAACACGTGTACCAGCAGTATTAATTTTGCCAGACTTGAGTTTATTCTGCATTCTTGTGGAACAATTCTTCTAGTAGGGTGAGGTGGAGGTCATTGTATTACGCAAAGTTTGTGATTTTCCACTACTTTAAGTTGTTTCCATATTGGTTCTTATTACCTTTTTATTCTAAACACTTTATGAAGATGCTCAAACAAACTACCACACACAAACTAGCTTTATAATTCCATTTTAAAGTCACTTCTTTTGTTATTTGGGACTTAAGAGTTGTTCAAGTTTCTTCGGTTTTCACTATAGGATAGTGTTTGTTTTGTTTAGGTGTTTCCCTAGCAGACTTAGCAAATTTTATCTTTTCAGTGCTAGGTCTAACAGATTTATTTTCAACATTAGGTATAAATTCTACCTCACTATCATCATCAAAATTCCAATCCCTCAATGACTAGAGAGTCTAAAGCGGGGTCTCATCCTAATACGTTTAAAGGTTCTTACTGCTTCACATTATTTTTTACATCAGCGGACTCATGATTTGACTCAACATTCTTAACATTACTAGGTGTAACAACAGTAATAACATCTATATTCTCACTTTTAACTATTTCATCCATAAACGTTAGGTCATGTTTGAAGGGAAAAATGATCTTTCCCTGTAATAAGGTGTGAGGAATCTGCATGATATGATCTTTATTTCAGATCTGGACTTATTACTCTCACATGATGTTACTAACATCTTAGATGATTTAAAAGCTGTCTAATGACACGGGAAGCAGCTGCAGTAGGTAGAAGCTGCATTATATCTAGTCAGTTTTAAACTTGTCATTAACTTTGACTTTCCAGCAATTTATTCAATTAGTTTTAGTATGGATTTTGAAACTTCTCTAATGTTGTTTTAACTTCATCTCTATCTTTTTCTACTTTTTCCAATTTCTTTTTCGTTTTCAAACTAAAAGTAGTGTCTCTTAGTTTGACTTTAAGTTTTAAAACATTTTAATGATTTCTTTCAATACACAACCTTAATTATTTCTTATAGTGTGCTAGGGCAGCTTCTACTAATTCTAAACCTGCTTAAAATGATACTGAATTAAATTGTGACTTTTGTAATTGAATACAAAAGATCATATTGTTCTTTTGGAAGTAGAATAAGCTTTTACCAACATGATTTAGACATAAGAAGCTACCTCAAAATCTGAACTGGAAGAACTTCCTGAAGATGTATGTGCCATCTCATGCAAAGTTTGTAGGATGCTCTTCCTCAGCTTGGTAGCTTCAGTCATACCCTCCAATTCCATCTTGAGCAAAGCATTTTCAGTGGAAGTTTCCACTATCACAGTTCTTCTATTAATCTATCTTCCTCTGCTTTCCTGATTTCTAGGAGCTCTACATTCTCCTGTAAAGTGACCATTTTTATGACAATTATAGCACTCCACTTTAGTCCTGTCAAATCCAAATCTCTTGCACACTTTACATCGAGCATTCTCATGTCCTATTTGATGATTCTCCTAGCTTTAATTGTCATCCATGACCATTCCTATTGTAAATTCATTTCTTCTTAGATATCATGTTCAATTTGTTTAAATCCTTTATGCATGTTGAGGTGGAATTGGGGTTGACTAGCTAGGAAAGCACAGATAACGTCAGCACTCCACTAAGCTTATCTCCAAATGTAGGATTATTTGAGTTAATTTTGGGAAAGGGTCAACATAACTCATAAGCAGTGTTATCTGCTTCAATTTGTGCTGCTATTGCTTGTTCAGTGCTGTTGGAGGATACTAAAGCCACATTTTGTGGATTTAGACTTGTAATTTGATTAATCCTGGGATTTTAGGTTCATATATCTTCAAGTTGTTGTATAAGTCATCCAAACTGATGGTCTTTATTTCTTGTTTGTTCCTCCAGATCAAAGCATGAGTCTTCCATTCAGATGGAAGACTTCTCAACAGTTTTAAGTTCATGTCCTCTTGTGTAATAAACCTTCGCCTTCAATCTCCAACTGGGAACAAATAAGTTTTTTGGACAATCCTATCAAAAGTTTGCTTATGTCTCTGTGTAGAAACGTTCAAGTATCTGCTGTGAGATAGAGGTGTGTGTGTGTGTGTTGATTGTGTGTGGATACATAGGAGAGTGAGATCGAAGGTCTATGTGTGGACTCTCAAATATTCTTAGCATGTGCTCTTTGTTGTTTGTAGTATCACATTTGGTGTTCTCGTACTCACAGAAGTGAGAGTCGCAGTTCTCATAGAGCTCGCCAATTCGCGCGCCTCTTTTTATGAATGGCTACTTCAGTTACGATCCCGTTCGCTTTGTAATTGTGTGCTGAGGTGTTTGAGTTAAGTCGTGCGCTAGTAGAGAAAGTTAGCGCATGAGCTGATTATCATGTCTCTTGTTGCAATGAAACAACTGAGTCTCGCGCCGCAGTCGCCGCGAAAGTCTCGCATAAGAGTCAGTTTAGTTGAAGAGATGATGTAGTATTAGCCTTAAACCTTGTTAGTAGATGTGTGTCAGACAATCATAACGAGTAGAGAAGATCTTCGTCAGTTCAAAAGCTGTCTCGCCGCCTGTGGCAAGATTGATGTGTGTATGTCTGTAAAAACGCTTCGCCCGTGTGGGAGTCTATAAATATTCTGTTTCGTCCTAGATGTAGTTTAGGTGCTAGAGTTTGGTTTGCGCTATTTCGTATTGGCGCTATGACATTAGAGGAAGAGATCGAAGAAGGCGGAGACGTATGAGATTGAGAAGTCGCGATATTGTTGTAAGGCTAAGTCGAGTGTTAACTGTATGTGACGTAGATTTGATCCTGCACTCCACTGTGTACTCGCCATGTGCAAGATATATAAGCCAGTTGCTAGAGTGTGTACTGTTATTGTTAGAGCTGTCTGTGAAATTATACGCACTCTCGGAGACAAGAGTTAGCTGCAGCACTAATGCAGACAGAGTTATTGTGTAATCTCACTCGCTTGTTGATGATTCGATCAGATCGATACAATTGATACTCTAGATTATTGAGAACTCTCGTGCTAGAAAGACGTGAATAAGTAGAGGGAGTATGTATCTATGTGGAATTGAATCCTGAAGAGTCTTGTTTAGATTGAGACTGTTTGAGTGTCATGATATAAACTATGTGGAATTTAGGTGATACCGCACTAAGAAGAATAACAGTAATGAATGTTTAACTCACAGCAGAAATATAAACCTAACATAAGATTCATGTAGTATTAATACTGAACAACTCTTTTACCACGTGATAGGGTTTACAACCTTTGAAGCTATTGAAAAATACGTATGAAAGTTGCTATCTAGATCTATGCTTTAGGGTTCCTTTTATACACAAAAAGGGAAGCCCTGATTGGGCTTATAAAGAAACGCTTTATAATGATAATGCAGATCTATTCTAATATCTCAGACGCTTACATGTCATATTCATAAATTAGCAGTACTAACTCTACAACACTAACAGCACTAAGTATTAACTAACATAGTACTAACTATACTGGGTAGATACTAACAATGTGACGTATAAGCAGCGCGCAACACTAAGCTAGCGCATTAATTTATAGTGTGATTTTAGTCTGTCAGCTAATAGCTTTACTCTATACTCAGTCTTAGAAGTCGATGGTTTCTCGCTATATCAAGACAAGCGTTGCAAGAGCCAATCAGCAGAGACCAGTCTCACGCTGAATGAACCCGCCCATCTTTTAGGTTTAGGTTATACGTTCGCTATGCTCAAATGTGTGATAACACAGAGAGTGATGATAGATCAGTCAGAAGCTACAATCCTCAAGTGCAGGGGTCAACGCGCTTCGGACACGCGCCAGATTTTGGTCCCTCGTAACGTCTTTACACGCATGCGTCCATTGTGTGTTACCACGTGTTTCTCACTCAGCAGCTACTTATGAAATTATAAGTGTCATGTGTATTAGAGCACGAGAATTTCTTCAGTAATGTCTGCTGTCGTGAAAGAAACGTGTGTCAAAAACCCAACTTGAGAACATCTTGAACCTTCCTAGAGACTGTTTATGAGATGCATGTTTGACTAAGAGCTTTGAAACAACTTATGAAGAGGCTTTTAACAATAGAAATTCTAAAGATGTAATAAACTAGTTATAAGAACCACGTCACATAAATATTTGTCATTTGTCGATATTGATAGGAGAGTATGAGATAATACTAGAATCTGCTTTGTGTACATCTAGTATCGATATAGATAGCTAGACTTGGATCTAATTTGATGAAGACAATAACGTAACTCTATATGACTGTGAGAGATAAAATAACGTCAGGATATTTCAATAAGAAGGATGTGTTCACTGTATATTAGATAGATGTCTCTGCTAGGAGAAGTAACAACAAAATTATAGAGTCTGTCTTAGTACTTGTGAATATGACTGTTAGTGTCATTACTGTGTGACAGAGAGATCTAAATTTTATACCTAGGGCTAATGCTCTCCTCAATATCTGAGGTCTTGTGTAACACTTAGAGACAGAGACTAACTATATGGAGAAGTAGATATAGAGTTGTGAAGATGAAGTTGTATGTTGAAGGGCCGATGCGGTTGTCTGAATTGAGTGTGTGAGAGATCACTCGCATATGAGTTCGCTCAGGGCACGATATTAATTGACCTAAATCTTGACGTTGCTGTAATTGACTGTGATTGTAGTCCTAAGTATAGAGATCAGTTCTGCCATGTTATATTATAATCTTGCGTGATACTAGCTTAATATGCTCAGACCCGTCGCTTTCGCATAACACCAGAGGACTCTTGCTATAGATCAAGAACTGAAAAATCCTCTACAGTGTTACGCATGAGTTGGATTGATCTCCTTATGAATCATGATAGACTGTCTATCTTGCTTGCGAAAGAAAGATCCTCTGTCCATAGACTTTTATAGTAGAGAAGATCAGTCCCACAATAAATGATAATCGGCTGTCACTCGCGCATGACCCGCTGCCTCCGCACTTCTCCAAGTCAGCCCCTCCTCCCTTGAACATGACCCTCAAAACTCTTAGCATCAACCCTTAAATCAAGTTTTAACGCAAAAAATCTACACCTAACCTCATTGCTCTTATGAACATGACCCGAATCCAAGCCCTAATCAACTCTAGCATCTTAATATAATTAATATGTATTGTATTTTATGAAAAACCCCTCTCCGATCATGCACCACCATACCGCCACTCGCGTGCTGGTACACAAATGCTTGCATTATTTAATACTAGGTATGGACACTCTCGCGACACCCGCCGGTTGTCCTTCTGCCCTCATCCACCTTCACACGCCATCCACATACTTGATGCGAATCTTCTACCGGATTCTAGAAATGAATCGATTTCTTCTTTAGGGTTTTACGGGCCTGAGCGTTTCGACAGCCAACTGGGAGATGGGAACAAGGAAGAAAATTATGAGCTAGGTTTTGTTAATACTTATCTTAATGTATTCTTATCCCCCTATATTTACAATTTGACTCTTAAACCCCTAAAACCCAACAAAACCGATCGGCCACCCCCTATAATTATATTTTTATATTATTTTTTCTTTTTTTAATTTATTAATTAACTAATTTACTTCATTACCTTAAGTTTTTATAAAAATTAACAGCTAGTTTGACTATATCCTTTTTACTTAATGCTAATTACTAAAATTTCTAAATATACTGTAATTTCACCCAAAACCACTTTCTTTTTTTAAAAGTTTTGCTACTAATTCTATATTTACTCTCCACGCTTCCTTTCTAATAATTACACTTTCTCATAATAGCTTAAATCTTATAAAAACCAGAATTGGACGTAGCAAATGCCTTGCTAATCGTTTTTTATTTCCCCATTATAACCACACTAGTGAAACAAATGGAATACTTAAACACAAACTCATATGCAAGCAAAAATAAGATAATCATTACCTCTAAATTTGACTATCATGCGCTTACGTTTTACCACTTCAACATACATAATGGAACACATAGCACACAAGAAAAAATACAAAAATGGACACTTTTAGCATTTCTAAAGTATAAAACTTACCTGCTCAAAATCACAGGTTGTCAATTAAACTTCTTAATTAGCTTAAGATTAGTTCCAGCGTATGTTTGACTAGTCAATGAACTAATGTAATTTTCGGGAAAGTCAACATTTTTTAAGGAGAAACAACTGTTGGAACATGTTCGCTTACTCTTTGGATGGCAATCACAATTGTTCCCTCCCTTCTTTATGGAACCACATGAATAGGGGCTTACCCAAGGTCTATCTAAATGCCATAAATTGTCCTGGTCAGAAGTTTTAAAATTTTTGGTTGTTTTACGTTCGTCTTAGGACTTTAGGATTTAATCTACGTTGAGGTTGTACGATGGGTTTGGAATTTTCTTCCATCAAAATCTTGTGAGTACAGAAAGAAGGACTGATTTCTTTAATATCATAGATTTTTCATTACAGGGCTTTTTTATGTTTGGTAAGGACTTCTAATAGTAACCTTTTTTCTTGGTTAGATAATAACGAAGAGATGATGACAGGTAATTCATGGTTGTTGTCCAGAAAAGCATATTCTAAGTGGGAGGGGAGTTCTTTGAGTTTTGGAGTAGTTTTTTCAACGTCAATAGAATTTGCAATGAAGAGAGCCAGGTTATCATCATATTCATGAATTTTAGGTAGCTGGTAAAGAATGGGTTCAATTGAATTATTGTGGTCTTGAGGAAGAATTTCTTTAATATTGTTAACGACAAAAAGGTCAATTATGTCCGCAGCATGGCAGGTGTCTTCATTAGATGGAGGAAATCTCATAGATTTTTCTAAATCAAAGGTGATGATTTCATCCCCTACTTTGAAGGATATCTTTTTATTAAAAACATCAATCATGTGCATGTGTTATGGCCAAACAACTATTCTTCCTAGAAAATGGAATTTCTAATAATCATTTCCATATAGTATTACAAGTCGATAGGTAAATGATTTAACTGGATTTTTACCATGACGTTTTCCGCAATCCCTTTTGTAAACTGAGTGGTTTTATTTGGAAGTTCAATACACATTCGTGTGGGTTTAAGATCCCCTAGGTTAAGTCATAGATAAACTATGAGTTAGTATGCTATTACGAGCTTATGCTAGCCCTATTCAGCAAGGCCTTAGTAATTCCACTTTGTCCTATTACACATGGTATAGTAAAACCTCGTGGGTCCTTTTCTTTCTGAGGGACTTTTTTAGAACGATTGCGGAGCATTGTTTATTTAATATAATTTTAGATGCTTCGCTTTCCTTTCCCTTTTTTGAAAGAATATCCTTCATAAACTTGGCGTATTTTGGTATTTGTTCTAGGGCTTCTATAAAGGGGATGTTGATGTGAATCTGCTGGAGGTTCCTTAGGAATTTTTGGAACTGTTCATTTTCCTTCTACTTTTTAGTCGACCTCGGGGAAAGGGATAGGTGGATATGTTTTTTGCTGGTTATGTTATGTATTTGTTCACTTGAGTTGTTATTTTATCAGGTGGTAGTGGATTTGTTCGATGGTAATGTTTAATGGTAGGTCTGTCTGCTTATCTTTAAGCGGGGTCTTTTGGGAGGTTGTAGTTTAGCCAACTTGCCGTGTGGTAATGATGTGAGCTTAGCCTCTTTGATTTGTTTTAGTAAAGATTTTGAGGGTACAAACCCTCTCTCGGTGTATTGATTCAGCAAATTGGCCTATGGTTTTTGGTACATAGTTTTAATAGCAAATGCACTGATTTTTAAAATGTTTATGTAATTCCTTTTAATTCTCCCAAATAAAATTTTAGCTCTTCTTTTTGCATCCATAATTGAGCGCGAGTTACAAGTAGCGAGTTACAAGTAGCGAGTTACAGGTAGCAAGTTACAGGTAGCGAGTTAAGAGTAGCGAGTTAAGAGTAGCGAGTTAAGAGTAGCGAGTTAGGATTAGCAAGTTGGAGTAGCAAGTTGACAAGTCTTACTAGCAAGTTGGTGTGACGAGTTGACAGGTACATTGAAGAAATTTTCCAAGGTCAAAGTCAAACGTTATGCTGCCCAATTCTTCCTAAAGTAGCGAGTTAACAAAGACCTCCAACTAGCGACTTGTCATTCATTTTGGCAAGTTGTATTAGCGAGTTATGACAGGGACAAATTGAAGACCTTATCTAAGCTAATTACTAACCGTTACTCTGCCGATTTTAAAACTTGTTAGCGATTTTTCATAATTCCCTAGTGACTCGATCTTAACAACAATAAAAATCACGAACAACAACACAACAAACAAGATACATAACACTACAAATGATCCAAATAAGATTCACTAAAATGTCAAAACGGCTATAGAATTTGGACTTAGAATGTCAAGTGATCACGAAGTTGATTTGGTATCCTTTATTTGCGATTGAAGTGGGTTTCACGAAGGCGTCTACTTATTTCATCATCAAGACTTCCTTCTACTTTCTACCCCTTTTTTTTAAACCTAATCTATCGATTGATGACTTGCTTGAACGTATACAGTTATGATTGAGACTTGGATTATCTAGTTATACCCGATGTAAGGAGTTACATTGTAGTGCTCACTGATTATAGATATCACTTAAAGGAGTTACATTGTAGTACTCAGTGTCACACGTAGATGTCGATGTGGATAATTTCAAGAGGGGTTGTACTTTTCATATACTTTTGATGTTGGGTATAGGGTACTTAGAGACTTTCTTCTGCACCGTTCTTCAATCAACAATAGTGCAAGCTTAAGTAACAAATTTGGGGAATTTTACTTCATTTTCAAGTTTGGTATATCGGGTTTACTTCGCCAAGTGGTCACAACAATAGCCGACAGAATACGAGGTTGGTAAGTTAGCCAGAGAGTATAAGGATGAGATGTGATCAGCAACTCTTACGGGATATATGAAGCTACAGAACGTCAATGGTACTTCATAGTCTCAGTAAAATCTTTCAAAGTTCTTCAATGTCTTTCATAACTTTTCAAGATTGTTGCTTATGACAAGAACTTCTCGTGTATATGGTTGTACACGTCAATGACGCTTTTGAGAGTTCAAACCATCATGGGGGAATACGTGTACTTTGATACTTTGATGTATTCAGGTCAACTTCTAGGGGGAAGTAGTTTATATTACTTCACTTAATATGGTTTGTGAAGTGTTCTACAAGCGTAAAAAGATTTGTTGCTGATTTCTCGCATGTACCCCTAAACAAATATTCACCAAGACCAAATGTCATGATACAGTATAAAAGCAGTATTAGTTAACGTAAGATGTACACATGTGAAGGGTGACTCCTTTCATGTCAATTGCTTACACTTGGGACTTAGTTGACTTTGGTGTAGTAATACACATCTACACTATCCTGGAGGAAGAAAAGTGCATTTCCGGGTCTTAATTGATTTTGGTGCTACGTGTTTGACTTCGTTAAAAGGGATAAAGTGTCTACTTCAAGTATTGGATGATTCTTCTATAAAATTCCGTTGTGCACTGTAAATGTCAATGTTAGAAGATCGTTCGAGCTACATCATCGTTTCATAATCTGCTTAAGATACAGATGTTGGTTTGGGGGGAAGCTGATTCAGAAACTTCGCTAAAAAGAAGTCTATAAAGAAAGCTTTTCAAGACATGTTGCATGAATTGAGGGGTAGTTAATCCAACTCATGCATACTACAATGGTTCTAAAACAAGTCAAGACACAGAAGATCCAAGGTGGAGTACAAGTATCAAGACAGGAAGATATAAACGTCATCTTCAGCATTAGAAGCACCTTGGATGTCATTTTATTATGTTGTATTCGTACTTGTTATGAACATTGAAAGTAATTCCGTATGTCCACATATTGGGGGAAGATTGTTAGCCTTAAAATATGTCGACTTATACGAAATTACATTAGTTTACATTAGCCGGACACGTAGGGACTAGAAATGTCAAGTGTAGTAAGTAGATCGTATCCCGGACTATATATATCCCCTCCATATTTCCATGGAGGGGTAGAGGATAACATTTTTATCTCATTAAGTGTGTGTGTTTCTCTCTCTAGAAAACACACACATCTTCCCTTTCTCTCTCTACAATCTAATAAACATGGCTACTTATTTCTTTTATCCTCCCCGACCTCCGGATCATTAGTTTTAGGCTAGAATCTTAATGTTAACACTTCAGCATATCATCGAGTAGAATGGTGTACAAATTTGTGTCTCTTGATCTAGAAATTAAATAAGCACCGTCTAAATTCCGAACATAACATGGGTGTTTTTGGAATGCAACTTCGAGATCCGAGTCATAGAATTGACCCACAGAGAACAAATTGTGCCTGAGACCTTCAACATAATAAACCCGTGAGATTGTAACATTCCCTAGCTGATAATTACCATAACCTATAATCTTTGCAATCTGATCGTTTCTAAATCTAACAGTACCCAAAAATTTGCTAACGAAGTTGATGAGCTGAGAGCGCTTCCTGATCATATGCTTGGAGCAGCCTGAGTCCAGGTACCAGAGTACAATTTGTACGACTTAAAATTGACACGGGAAGAAGATGGAGTAGTAGAAACATTTGATCCCCAGTTTTGCATGGGTTTCAAGTGGTTAGAAATCTTAGAACCTATGGTCTTTGATTTACTACTCGACCCTACATTTGTTATGTCTTTGAGTTTTCCAGATTTGTTATTGCTTGGTTGTGTTTGTTTCACTAGTATTGTTGATATGGATTTCCTAGGAGGCACTACTTTAGTGGAGATGATCCTAGTTAAAGGGCATGTGTTTCCATCTATAGTGAATATTCGTCCTGTAGGTTTCCACCTATATCCAACATTAGTGTACACTTTACCAGTAGGTTTCCACATTTTCTTCTTTTTGCTCTTGGCATTTTTAGATTCCACAAAATTAAAATTTAACACGAGCATTCACATCAACAAGATAATCATGAACACACAGATCATGAATAGCATCAAACATACATTCATAGCAGGTAGCACAAATAAGTTCAGAATTCACATTTAACACAGAATGCTTAACATTTGCATTACAGACTGTTTTAGAAACATGATTCAAATTATTCAAACTAGACTTAGCAATCCTAGGTTGGTCTTCTACTTTATTTGTCTTCTTGTTACTAATTGAAGTTTGCATGATCTTATCTTTCATTGTATTGCTCCTAGGCTTTGATCCGCTAGCTTCAGTAGAACTGCTTACTCCTGTAGAAGGTGACATAGAATTGTTAGTGGTCTATTTTTCCTGTGGTTGTACCTGTTTTTGTGTTTTATCTTTTGATGTGTCATTAGATTCTGCAAACCAAACTCTCTTAGTCATGTTCATTGGTGTAACAACGACTAATTTATCATTTACATATTTCAAACTAGGACATGTAGCACTAATGTAGATAAGAAATTCCTGAATGCGTGTGACAAATTTACAAGAAGAAGCTAAGTCACTATCTAAAGGCCTTAATCCTCTAGCGTGTTCTACAATTTCACGAAGTACATCAGCATTTTCTTGTGTATGCTTAAGATAGTTTACATGTGCAGCCATATTATTCTTTATGCAAGGGGAAAGAGGTGGCAAATCTAATTGATACACTTTTGAAGTAACCACATTTGAATTATGCACATTTTGAACACTTTCAACCATATTCTTTCCTTTAATATTCGTAATGTGTTCCTTCAGTTTTTCAATCGAGACATTCTTTGCTTTCAACTAAGCTTGCAACTCATTTATAATGAAAAATTCCTTAAATTCATGGGCATCTTGATTATGAGATGGTCGTTTAGTTTAAAAACTTTCTTTGCATTGTTGTGATTTAATTTCAAGAGAAATACATCGATTTTCAAGTAAGGAACATCGTTTTGAAAGTTCGTTGTAAATAGCCTTTTCAATCATATCATTCTTTTTGTCAAGCTCAATATGAAGTTTAAAATTCTCTTTATATTCATCAAAAAAACTTTGTTTCATTGATTTATAATCATTAATGGTAGCTAAAGAATTAACAGCAGTATGCACAAGATCTTGAGATATAAGCAGCTCCATTAAACGATCATTTTCATGTTTCAACAATTCTAATGCAGAATTATCATGTTCAAGAGAATTATTATTCGCAGGTAACACATTATCAGAATGATCATTAACATGCATTACATTATTCATTACATCTTGACAGATAATATGCTCTAAAAGATGATCATTATCAAGACTTAATTCCTTCTTCTAAATTACAAAATACTTCTTATCTACAGACCATTTAGCAACCTCGGTTTTTATTTGATTAAAAACAGCTTTCATTTCATTGAGTTCTTTACAAAGACCGTGTTTAAACAACTAAAAATATTCTTTCAAAGTTTGAGCAAAAGTTTTGACATCTTTTTCGAAATCCCCTTTTATATGTTCAACCCCCAAAATCCTATTTTATTTTTAGTTATTTTGGTATGAAAAGTTATAGTTTTATCAAATTTATTAACATGTTCTTTCATTTTGTGAAAACTATCTTTTACCATACTAATTGATGGAAGTTCACGAGGAATTTCATTCTTTAAAACTGGTTCGGATGAAACGGGTGGTGATGTGTCGTTGTGAGTAGGTATTTTATGTATCAAGTTTTACTATTTATTTTATGCCGACTATACCTAAAAACAACACTCTAACGGGGAGTGTACCCGGTCAAGATGTAGCTTCGTTGGTAAGTAGGGTGTCGATCACTAAGAGCGAGAGCGTTAATATCTAATTTATCAGTATTTTAGTTAAATTAATCTAATTTATGCAAACCTAAGTTTAACCTAAACTAATGATAAGGGGGTTTCAGCCTGAGAGACTGGCACGAGTTTGGGTAACTAAACTAAGGTTTTGATGACAACTAAAGCAATAAACACACACAAGAAGATTAAATGATAGAGAAGCAGTCAAGTACTAATATAAAGAAAACATATCAACCATGAATAATCCAATAAAATGCAGGTTTGTTTATTAGTGCAATGATAGTCTTATCTCGAAGCGGCATATCATTCTTAAGACTTAGGCGGTGCTTCATCCTAAGACCTAGACACGAATAATCCTGTCACAATTAACGTGCCCGCATAAAGCATCCTTTTTGTCGATTATAATCTACCTTAGGATTTAAATAATGGTGCTCTTACTAAACCCTAGCCCACTGGGACTTTACCCACTTACTGCTTAACGGCAATTTATATACTAGTAGTCCACTCTGTCTGAGTCCTAACCAATGAAATCAAAACGTTATTTGTTGAATTATCTAGGGACACCTGCTAGTCAACTTGTTCATAAAACCAAAGGCAAGGATATGTCATTTATTTGTGATCCTATGATTCTAGATATATAAATTGCAATATAGAGAGTTATCCCAGGCTCCTAGCCTACTCCCACACAACACCGAAGTTGCAGCGCATTAAATATGTAAGACTAGACCCAGTTGAATGATCTTTTTTTTGAAAGAAATAACTTAAAGAAATGTTTATGTGAATATGGTCTTTATGTGAAAAAGACTAGTAGAGTTGTGATTTTTTTTTAAAAGAGTTTGTTGTGAAAATAACTTTTGAGAAAAAGATTATTTACAAGAAGTATATTAGAAAGAATTGTTGATATGATAAGTTTATATGTTATGAGAGCAATGCAAAGAGTAATTAGAGATTAGTTTTAGAGAGTTAGAAAAACTATTGGCTTAGAACAAGTAGATTTAGTTTTTACTTTATAGGTTTATGTTTTGTCTTCGACAAAACAAAAAGAGAGATCGTAAAATATAAATAAACGTTTTTACGGTTTGCTTTGTATTAACAAAATGGTACCTCTGAGAGAACATCTGAGTTATAGGAGGATAGATTGGCCATGAGAACTGCCTTAGCTGAGGGTGCATCATCACAATCAGAGTCAAAAGCATCAAGATTCTGAAAGGCTGCTGGAGTTGGGATTTCTTGAGATGCTTGAGCTGGAATGACTGTATCACCATTATATGCTAAGAAGGCCAACTGTTCTGGATCTAAATAAGCTCTTAATTCCAAAGCTTCAGTCATCAACATTTTATATTTAAACCATGCTGAATTCTTGGGCCTTTTTGGTTTTGTGCACTGTCTAGCAAAATGGCCTTCCTCTTGGTAGTTGTAACACTTAACCACCCTTGGTTGAGCTGCAGCCCCATTCCAGTTACCTCCCTAATTTGTAGCATTCTTTCATGCCCCTGTGTTAACATACCCTGGTATTTGTCTCCCTTAAACTGTTTGTACGGTGACTCTTCCATCTTGAATGGTTGCTTGGTTCCTAAGATTAGACGAGGTTCTTAGCTGATTATTTGTTTGTGGGAAACGAGGACCAAATATTGTGCTTACAAACGCCATTAGCTTGTTCAAATTGGCAATTAAATAATTAAAAGGTTAAAAGATGGAACAACAAGTCCTGAATCCAACTTTGTAGAAGATGGTTACTAAATAGCAGGTACTTGATAGGATTGTTGGAAAGCAGGTGCTTGATATGGTTGTTGATGAACCACTGGAGAATTAGTAACAACTTGTGGCTGATACTATGATTGTTAGATAATTGGTGCATCATAAGAACGTTGTGGTGCAGGAGGTAAGTGTGATTGTTGAGTAATAGATGACAGATGAGGATAGTACTGAGTCGGGTTCAAACAAGTTGGAGAATTAGCAACCAAGGCTATCTGATCCGGATACCTTTGTCTTGATAAACGGACTTCATTTGCATGAGCTACATGTTGTATTAGATGAGCATACAGATGATCAAAGTTAGTGGTATGCATGTCTTTGGCTAATTTAACATCCGTGACAAATTTGCTCCATTCAGGTTGAAGATGATTGACAAACTTTGTGTTAACTTGAAGTGGTTTCATTGTCATTCCAATCGTATGCATATCATTGATTAGCTGGGTAAACCGCATGCAATACGAATGAATTGTCTCTCCAGGCATAGAAGTGAATATGTCAAAATCATCATACAACTTGGACTCTCGCACTTGCAATGATAACTCTGAACCTTGAATGAGTAATTTGACTCTATCCTAAATTTGCTTTGAATCTTCATTATGATTAACCAAATTGTAAATGTCTTGAGGTAAACCTTGCAAAACAATGTTTATTGCCTTGATATCAACTCATTCACGAATCTTTTCTTCATTTGTGAGATCAGTATATGTTCGTTCTCTGACCGTTGCTGGAGTAGTTTCATTTCCAGATTCTACAATTGTTCCGTTGATGAGGTGTCATTTTATACACTTTTTAAGGGTCATTTAACCCTCTAAATCATGCAAATATGCCCAGATTATGTGCTTAATCATTTGTTTTTAGGTTTTTAGCACTTGGATGGCATTTGGAGGAAATACACGTGACTTGTGATCATTTGGAGAAGAAATGGACAAGACTACGACTCTACACCAAATCCTTGAAGAAGTTGTGCATACAGAGTGTGGAGATGGCGTCGCGAGTTTCAAGCGATGGCGTCAGGACGTTTGAAGTGACGGCGTCAGAGATCTGGTGACGGCGTCGGAACGTGGCCGACCTAAATAACCCTTAAAGATTTTGTGTCACGGGATTAAGAAGACCATTTCACTTGCGCAAGAAGTACCCGATATTGTTTTGATCATAACTCCTTCATACGAACTCGAATTTCGACGATTCAATAGCCCACGCTATCGCTGCGAGAAAATATACAACCTAGTTAAAATTGACGATGCGACGGCTTTGGTAATTTTGGTGACGGCTTCGTGAAGCTTGAATTAGGGTTGCCTATAAATATAGCCTTATATCTTCTTTTTTATCAAGCCCCCAACCCTAAGTCCGATTCTAGGGTTTGGGTAGGTGTTTTTCCAGCAACTTAGAAGGTCTAATTCAATCCATAAACATCTTGTAATGGTTTGATTATCACTTATATCTTAATTTATTTCTTCAATTCCTTTTATTGATTATGATTTCTCTAATTTGAGTATGCTTAGATAATTCATCTAGTATTTATTTGGGTACGCATGAAACTTATCATTAATTGATTAGATCTTGTTATTTGTGATAGATTCAATGAGTATAATTGATTATAGTTTATGATTCTTGTTTCCTATTACTTCTTGTAGATGGATGTGCATGTTAGGCTCTAGAAAACTAGCCATAAGATATTAAATTGGCATAGACGTATAGGGAAACGCGAGTGTGTAGAAAGGATATCATTGGTAACAGTCTTCATACTACCTTACCCTAAATATGGTTGTTCGTAATATGTCATTCGTCACCATGGCGGATGAAATCACACTTGAGTCGTTAACGGAAAAACAATTTGAGTGCTTCATAAAATATTACCATGAAAATTATCTGGATGATTTTAAAAGTGACTTAGAGAATCTTGAAGAAATATATAAAATGATAAATGGTGGAGTAGAATATCCTCGCACACATAGTACCTCACCTAGTGAAACCTATGCACCATATAAGCCTTTATCTAGGTTAGATCTATTTGAACAACCTCCGTGTTTAGGATCAACTTTTGTTAGTGAGGCCCTTTGGAAAAGTAACCAAATGCATCAAACTTTTGAGAAGAGCTCCTTAGCAATGACCCATAAGTTAGATGACATGATAGAATTTCCTAAGTCACAATCTAAGAAAACATATAAGGAGGAATCAGAATGTGAGATAGTTATGGTGAAGATACCTCAATGCATGTCATGGTTAGATGCATGTGATGAGCCTATAGGTGATCTAGATATGATAGAGGATAAGGTGGATAATTCAAGCTCACAAAGTACCCCACAAGTCCTCCTATTATTTGAGGTACCGTGACTTATCCGAAAGAAGTAGATGAAACTATAGGAATCTCGATGGAGGTAGAACCTTTGGACCACACGAAACTAAAGGATTTAGACTTGAATACTTGTAGTCATGGCCTATTTCTTAGTTTTAGAGAAATTCTTAGTGTTGATGAACCAGAGCCTCAACTTTTACTCAATTTTTCACCCTTAGATGTAAATCTAGGAGACAAAAGAGGAACTGACCCACCCATCAACCCATATAGTCTGGGTAATTTTTGGATGAAGGTAGTAAAACCGTTAACCATTCATACACCACCTTCACCTCACGTGGCATACTTCTATCGAAATGGTGTGTATCGCTACAATCACCCGCACTTAATGGTAAGTGTAGGGGAGACCCACCTTTTACGCGTCAAATAAGCGTAGAGTCAGGCTCGTGACTCAAACAAAAACAAACGCTTTTTGGAAGGCACCCCAATCTATTATTGTCTTACATATTAGGTGTGTCTTATGTGTCTGGTGTGTTTGTTTTGAGTCATATGATTATACTAATCAATTTTGTGGTTTATGCAGTAAAATTTACAGGTTATAACTAATAAGATACTTGTGTAGAATTTTTTTCCAGAAAAAGAAGAGAATTTTCTTTACAGTGTCTGGAGATGGCGTCAAGATTTTTCCTGACGGTGTCGCCAGCCCAGATACTGTAAATTTCATATTTTCTTGAATTTTTGAAAAATAAATTTTGTATAATTTTTAGAATTAAAACATGCAGAAAACCACGACTGCATTAGTATTTTCATCCTATCTTTATTGCTTTCGTAAAGTCTAAACTTAGTTAATGAGGTTGTATTTATCATTCACCCGTGGATTTTACGCTTGGTGTAGTTGTCTTTGTATTTGATTACAGTTTATATTTGATGAGAAGAAGCTTGGAAGTTCTTAGGAAGTTTCATTAGACGATTCTTGGAGGACGATTTAACCGCATGTTTCTTCTCTATTATTGAGCAAATTAGAGGAGTACTAGTTTCTTTTACTTGTTTTCTTTTCCCTTTATTCGTTTTTATGGGTACTTCTATAGAACATTGGGGACAATGTTCAACTTAAGTGTAGGGGGAAAATAAGCCTTAGAAACTATTCCTTCAATTGTCATTTGCTTGTTCCTTAAAATGATGGGTAATATATCAAAACATAGCGTAAAAGGTAATTTTGACCCAAATTAAAAAAAAATTAAGACACATACCGACAAAAACCGAGTATTAATAGCGTCTCATGGATAGGAATGTGTATGACTAGCACAGAACCCTCAAAATTCCACCCTAAAAATGTGAGGTTCGCCTTTAGATGTATAGAAATTCGAGTATCTATTTTTGATACCCAAGATAATGTACACCTTTAGCTTTCTCGAGTTAAGGTTCGAATGGAGTCATATGTGTCTATTCCGTCATTACGGATGTGTACATATGGTCTTAGTCACCTTTTCTGGAGCATTGGTATCGGTATTAAATCATATGAGTGTACCGGTAGTATATTAAATTCTAGAACTTGTTTTTGTGATGCATCCCGAGACCGTATAATGAGAACTAGAATTTGCTATATAAGAGGCACTAGGATTAACCTATTTTTTAAACCTGTATTTATTATGATGGTCACCTCGATCATATAACTATCCCACACCCATGCTATGCACTCATTTTTAGTGCAGGATACCCCTAGTACACCCCTCCGAGCCTACCCTTTTTCACGGTTCTCGTAATTTTCTGATTAAGCCGAACTATTAATGAAGAGCATTGTCACCCTTGAACCAATTGTTACACCCAAATCGCCTTATCCTACCATGTATGTACTCACTTTTAGTACATTATTCTTTTAACCCAACCTAATTATTAAGTACACGGTTGCTAAGTCCTTATCCTTGTAAATACAGTTTTGGGACGATTGGGATTCATGGTAGTATTCATCTTATGGAGAATTGGAGAAGAGGTAATTTATTACCCCCAATAGAGCTCAATAAGATCCATGTTATGTTGATCTGCCTCAATTTGGGTCATTAGTTAGATTGTAAATATCGAGTATGTAAAAGTTCAAGTGTAGGGGTGTATCTATAAACCCCTATGATGTATTATATGTTTAAGCAATGGCAAAGCAAAAGTGTACAAAAAAATGTATATAAAAAAAGTGAAAAAAATGTACGGGCTGCGATTTGCTTATGTTTATGTTTATCATAGAGTCAAGAAAAGAAAAAGAAAAAGATTGATGTAGAGTTGTGTAGAGTTTGTATATATTTGTCTGAGTCTTGGCTTAGCAACCAAATTAGCGTGTATTCTTATAAATAATTAGCTGACCCTTTCACCCCAAATTCACCCATAGTCACCCAAATCAGACCCATTAGTCTCCCAAATATATTTCCTATCGTTTCCGTTTCCCGTCCAATTGCTTATCGTCACGACTCTACACCCCACACCGTTTAAAAAGACCGCGTTTGCCTCAGTTAGTAAAATATGTAATGAATAGTATTTGCTCCTAGCTCGGTGAAGGTTTTATTAAGATTTCAAACCTATATGTAAGTTAGATATGCGCTATGCAGGTAATGAGTGTTGATTTTCCGTTACCATAGTTGTTTATATAATTTCATTATACACCCAAGTGAAAGGAGTATCTCTGAAACACATTATGTGAGGTTCTCGTTCTATACTTTCGTGATTGTATTATGAGCGTCTAGAAGGCTGTGTCGTAAAATGCTTTTGGAGTAGGTTAAAATGACCCGCCAATACTTGCTATTTGTCTCAGGTAGAAAAAGCCGATTTGCTGGAGGACAAGCAAATACCAAAGGGTAGGGGTATTTGATGAGGTGTCATTTTATCAACTTTTTCAGGGTTCACTTTTACCCTCTAAATCATGGCTGTAATATCCCAGATTATGTGCTTAATCATTTGTTTTTAGGTTTGTAGCACTTGGATGGCATTTGGAGGAAATACATGTGACTTGGGCTCATTTGGAGAATAAACGGACAAGACTACGACTCTACACCAAATCCTTGAAGAAGTTGTGCATACAGAGTGTGGAGACGGCGTCGCGAGTTTCAAGCGACGGTGTCAGGACATTTGAAGTGACGGCGTCAGAGATCTGGTGACGGCGTCAGAACGTGGCCGACCTAAAGAAAACCTTGAAGATTTTGTGTCACGAGATTAAGAAGACCATTTCACTTGCGCGCGAAGTACGAGATATTGTTTTGATCATAACTCTTTCATACGAACTCGGATTTCGACGATTCAATAGCCCACGCAGTCGCAACGAGAAAATCTACAACATAGTGAAAATTAACGGAGCGACGGCATCGGGAATTTTGGTGACGGTGTCGTAAAGTTTGAATTAGGTTTTGCCTATAAATATAGCCTCATAACCTCGTTTTTATCAAGCCCCCATCCCTAAGTCTGATTCTAGGGTTTGGGTAGGTGTTTTTTCTAGCAACTTAGAAGGTCTAATTCAATCTATAAACATCTTGTAATGGTTTGATTATCACTTATATTTTAATTCATGTCTTCAATTCCTTTTGTTGATTATGATTTCTCTTATTTGAGTATGCTTGGATAATTCATCTGGTATTTATTTGTTATGCATGAAACTTGTCATTAGTTGATTAGATCTTATTGTTTATGACAGATTCAATGAGTATAATTGATTATAGTATATAATTTTTGTTTCCTATTGATTCTTGTGGATGGATGTGCGCATTAGGCTTTAGAAAACTAGCCATAAGATATTAAATTGGCATAGACGTCTAGGGAAACGCGAGTGTGTAGAAAGGATACAATCGGTAACAGTCTTCATACTACCTTACCCCTGATATGGTTGATCCTTCTTAAGTGTTTTAATATGTGTAATGTACTCTTATGGGCCTTGTAATAGTCTTCATACTACCTTACTTGTGTGTTGCCCTAACGGAATATTACATAGACGGCGGGTTCGTGTAATTCGTTCATGAAGTAAGAAATACTTACACATTACATCTCAAGTGTGACAAAGCAATAGGTAGAATTGGATAGCTAGCAAGGCGTAGTGCATCCCAAGTGAATATGCTTCCTTATATAATTGATTTCTAGTTTATTTTATTGCAATTAGAGTAGTCATTAGCTAAATCAAGACCCCTTCAAACCTGAGATTTTACTTGCTTTCATAAAACATAAAAATACAAAAATAATCTTCCTTCAACCCTTAGACCTTAGTGAATATTCGATTCGGCCTTCACAGTGCTATTCCCCTAGAGAACGATAACAACCCACGAGTCTTACCTTACTACACTACAACGGTTAGGTACTCTGCCTAGGGGATTGTAAAGCTTCCTGTGAAGTCTTCACAACCTCCACATCATCCGTACTGGAAAGATCCATTGAGAATTGAATCAACAACTAACTTGCCATGTTTCTTGCCTTTGATGTACAACAGCATACGACTTACCCATGAACTATAATTAGTCTTATCAAGCATGGGGGGATGGTTGTCAGCCCCGACAACAATGATATTTTCTGTTAATGATAAACTCATCTTTAATTCATTGTTAAATGTGAAAATATAAGATCTTGATCGTTTAGTGATTAGTGATTAGAGGTTGTTGTGTTAAAGTGATGTTTGTTTAAAGTGATTTGAGAATTTATACTACACAGGATTTTACAAATCTTGATAAAACCGAGAAAATAAGTGAAAGTTTCGCGAGATTTTACAAATCAAAGAAGAAACCGTGAAATAAGAATTCTTGAGAAAAATGATGTATATTTCGCCCAAGAGAAGTGGTATAAATCACCTAAGCAAAAATTTATAAATCGCCAGAGGAAATACGTATAAATCTCCCAATGAAAATGGTATAAATCTCCTAATGAAATGAAAGTGGTATAAATCTCCTAGGCAAAACTGCAGTGTATGTTTCTCCTAAGAAAAGAGGTATGTTTCTCCTAATGAAAAAATTGTGTATGTTTTTCCTAATGAAAGAGTACAAATAGCCTAGAAGAAAGGTATAAATCGCCTGAAGTTCACACGTATAAATCGCCTAAGACAATGTGTATAAATCGCCTAGAACAAATACGTATAAATCGCCCAATGCACGACGTATAAATCGCCTAAGACAATAGGTATAAATTGCCTAGAACAAAAAACACGTATACATTGCCCAGTGCACCACGTATAAATCGCCTCCTTCAAGGTATAAATCGCCTCCTTCAAAAAATCCAAAAAAACTACTTTTTCAAATCACTTAAAGACACACGTTTTGACGTTTTTGTTTGATTTTTCTTGTATAACTAAGTATCCTAAGCCTATTAGAAACTTAAAAATACAAACTTTATAGTTTTTAACATTAAAAATTTCAAAATCAAGATTCGTTCCAAGAAGACCTTCGAACACAAAAAATACAAAATTTTGATGTTTTTCTTGGTGTTAGCTTGTACAACTATGTATTACTAAGATACTAGAACCTTAAAGACACAACCTTTGTAGGTTTTGAAACCAAAGAGAATGTTTTAAGGACTTTTCGTCTACATATAAGCTACGAACCAAATAAAAACACAAGTTTTAAGACATAAAACACACACAAAACCTTTAAGATCACCCCATGGCTTTTATACCATTTAATGAATACTAGTTATCTGTAACTTTTTCCCTTTTTATGTTCTGAATATTTCTTTTATAATCCTTTGACTATTTGACTTTTGTCAGTTTATTCAGATTTTGTACCGTGTTGACGGTGAAGATTTTTATGAGAATTGTGGTGAATTATGGTTTATTGTGATTAATAATCCCTTTTGAAAGGTATTATTGTGTTATTGGTATTCCAGGTGGTTTGACCCGTGAATTTTGAAAAATGCCAAAAAACAAGTTCGACACGCCCGTTAATGTCCAGATGAGGTTTGAAAGGGTTTAATGTGAAAATATGTCGTGTAAATACTCTAGGTTAATGGAAAGGTATTTTTAAGGTGAATAAAAATGCTAATTAACTTTGGACCCTTATTTTGGACTTATAAATGTCTTAATGGACCCTTATTGGGCCCCAATAAGCGATATTAGTCGTTATGAGAGTTTTGACGGACTTTTGAAGGTGAAAATGTATTTACGAAGTGATATCGAATGATATTTTAGAAAAAACGTGTTAGTAAACATTAAAGATTGAGATTTTGAGATTTTGTCGAAAAGTGTCGAATTTATGAAAAATGTTGGAAAAAAGGTTTGAAACCTTGGAAAATGTTGTATGAACGTACGGGTCATGTCGAAATTTTGTAAAAAGTTTATACTTAGAAAAATTTCGCTTAAGAACATAATTTTTAATTTCAGATAATAAAATATTATTTTATTATTTAATTATTTTATAAATTCACTAAAAGACGAAAAATATAATTTTTTCTCGACACTTCTCGAATATGTTTACTATGAGTAAACGTTTCAATTTTAACCATATTATGATTATTTTGAGGTGACTAAGGTTACCGAATGGACTTATCGAGATATATTTATAATTATTAATTATAAATATTTACTTATATTACTTATCTATTTTCTTTAAATAGTATAAGTATGTATTATTGAGTAATGGGATTGATATGATTGTTGGGATATGTCGTCAACCATCACACCACTAAATTGTTTTGGGTAATTGTACAACGCGTCTAAACTCTATGCATCAAACGTGAAGATTGTTTTGGAATTAGATGATTAAATTGGGACATTAACTGGACTAGGTCGTGTGCGGGCGTCGTTGCATTTGCTTGTGTGATTGAGATTTGGTTGCTAAAGACTTGCTTGAGGTGAGTTCTCGTAGCCCCACTTTTTACTGTTTTTCCGTTGGGGGAAAATGATACTCAAATGTGTTTTGAAATGTTTTGAATTGATCTGTGCGAAATGTGGTTTTGTTTTTGGGACAAGATATGTGCTTATGACTGCTATGTGAATATTATGTGTTGTATGATTGTTTGGAGCGGATGGGTACGCCTACCCAGTATTTGTGTGATTATTGGAGCGGATGGGTACGCCTACCCAGGTTTGTGTGTGGTCCTGCCCTAATTTTAGTGCTCCAGCTGGTAGGCCCTTTAGGTGCGTAAGTGACATATGGTTATTGATTAGCGGTGATGCTAAGGTTGTTTGCATATATTCACTATCATATAGCACTATTGTCCACTGTTGAAATATTGGCACAGCTTTTGGGTTTAAGGTCAAACCTACGAGCTCACCAACATTATTGTTGACGTTTTCGAGTATCATTTTCAGGTGATGTGAAAGAAGAATAGTTTGGTGATTGTGATAGCAGACTTAGAAGTATCCCGAGTGGATTTTCATGTGAAGTCTTGCTTGCATGTTGTTTTGATTTTGGTATTTGGATGTTTTGGATTAAGTTTGGATTATGGACCCCTGTGTGGCCATTTGAATAATTGTAAGAGATTGTGGATCTTAGTTGCGATTTAGGACATCTCTCGAGGTTGTTCGAGGTTGATGGTATTCATAGCACTTGAAGTTTATGCATTATAGTTTTCTCTATTTTATATCTTGTGTTATGATTGATCATTATGTTGCATTCCTGAGTTTCCACCATTGTCGGGGTGTGACATATTGGTAATCAGAGCCAAGGTTATAAAGGACTAGGTGGGTTGGCCTAGACTATAACCTAAGATCCATCATTTAGTTGCGTATAGGATCTATGTGCGCGGTGTTCCGCTTTTGTGTGTTCGTATGTTGGTGCTTTAGTTATGTCAGTCATTGAAATGTGTGAGCTCCATATTAAATATAACTAGGAAAGGATGTGAATATAAGTACGGGAGCCAACGTATTTATAAGCGTATCACAACTTACTCATACTTAGTAATGTTGTTCACACAAATCGATGTTGACACCGTAAGATGGTATTATGTGTGTATCTGTATATATAGTAAGATATTCTATATATATGCAAGTCTTCCTGCCTACCTAACGTTGCCCATGTTCTCCATCGTATAGATAATGCCGTCAAGGATGAGGACCCGAAGTGCTAGTCAGCCTGCTGCCGAATCATTAGGAGGGGGAACGGGTATACGGGTTGGTAGAGGTGGAAAGGGTAGAGGACCTAGGGAAGGTAATGATAAGCGTGTTGATGATTTGAATGGTCAAGGAAATTACCAGGGTTTGGGAGCTAATAGGGGCGTAGAGGGAGTCAATGGGAATCTAAAGGGAGTCAATAGGGGTGTAGGAGGAGCACCCGAATTCTCGACGATCATTGCCCAGCAATTGCAGAACCTCTTACCCGCCATGCTAGCTCAGGTTGGTAACCAAGGAAATGTTGGAAATCAGAATGGTAATGTGGTTAATGAGAAAGTTCAGGAGAAAGTTAGGAATGTGTTAGTGAATGGCAACCGGGTAGGTTGTTCATATAAGGAATTCTTAGCTTGTAACTCTAAGGAATATGATAGTAAGGGAGGTGTTGTAGTTCTTACTCGTTAGATCGAGAAAATGGAGAACGTACAAGATATGAGTGGTTGTAGTGTTGACCAAAAAGTAAAATACACTGCTGGTTCATTTGTGGGTAAGGCTTTAACGTAGTGGAACTCTCAGATCCGCACGCTAAGCCGAAAAGTTGTTGTTAGTATGTCATGGAATGACTTTAAGTTTATGATGATAGAAGAGTTTTGTCCTAGTTATGAGATGCAAAAGATGGAAACTGAGTTGTGGAATCACGCTATGGTCGGGGCTGGCCATGCTGCGTATACTGATAGGTTTCATGAGTTGGCTAGGTTAGTTCTACATTTGGTAACTCCAGAAAATAGGATGATTGAGAGATATGTGTATGGCCTTGCTCCACAGATTCATGGGATGGTGGCAGCAACGGAGCCAAAGACTATATAGAAGGTTGTGCAGATTTCTGGTGCACTAACCAATAAGGCTGTTAGAAATGGGTTAATTAAGAAGGTTGATAAAAGAGGAAATGTAGGGGAACCTAGCGAGGATAAGAATGGCAGGGATGAAAATCAGAGGACTAGACTAGGGAATACATTTGCTACTACAAGACAACCTTGCAGGAAGATATAATATAGTTACTTGACCCAAGTTGTACCACATGCAACTCCTACCATGCACCCAGAGGGCCTTGTCGCACATGCTTTAACTATAACTGCCCGGGTCATTTGGCAAAGGATTGTAGAGGCGTGTCGAGGAATGTGAATCCTGTCAATGCTAGAAACCTAACTGTTATGGCATGTTATGAGTGTGAAGAACCAAGACCAATGTTAGGTCAGGCTTGTCCTAGATTGAATAAGGCACATGGACCGGAAGAAAATTGCCCAAACCAAGTTGCTGCTAATAATGGGGGCCAGGTCATGCACCAAGTGGGAAAAAAAAAGGGGGGGGGTGGGGGGGGGGGGGTGGGGGGTGGGAGGGAACCAAGCTAGCGGTAGGGCATTCATGTTAGGAGCAGAGGAAGCTCGCCAAGATCCGAACATTATGACGGGTACATTTACTTTGAACAATCATTTTGCCACTACCTTATTTGACTCTGGTGCCGACTATAGTTTTTTACACTACTTTTATACCTCTATTAGGCATAGAGCCCAGTGAATTAGGTTTCAGATATGAATTGTAAGATAGCTAGAGCAGCTATAGAAAATAGATTGATTAAGGTTATTAAGGTTTGCAAACTAAAAACGAGGGTCATGTCATGACATCGATTTGATACCTTATGGGCTAGGATCTTTGATTTGATTATAGGTATGGACAGGTTGTCTAATAGAAGGCCTAAAATAAATCTGGTCATGAGAAAGTATGTAGTAGAACCCAACTGTAGATGGCAAGGTGCATAGAGTATTAGAGAGAACCGAAAAGAAAAAGCGATACTTTTGAGGAAGTGCTAAGGCGAGTGATAAGAAACAAAGATATTGTTGTGGGTAGAAATTTTCGTGTCCGAGTGTTTCCGATGATTATGTCAGGATTACCACCTCTTCGGGAAATTGAGTTCCGGATTGAATTAATCCCTGGAGCTATACCGATTGTAAAGTCTCCCTATCGTTTGGAACCTTCTGAATTGGAGGAGTTGTTGGGTACAACTCAAGAAAACACCAAGACAAATGTTTACATTCGACAAAGTTCTCTCCATGGGAGCGCCAGTGGTTGTTCGTTAAGAAAAAGGATGTTCTTTTAGGATGTGCATGATTATAGATAATTGAACAATTGACAGTTAAGAATCTTATCGCTTCCCTAGGATTGAGATCATAATCACCAACTGCACAGGGTCGTATTTTTCTCAAAGAAAGATCTTAGTCTGGATATCATCCGCTGAGACTGCACGAGGATTGACATTCCAAAACTAAACGTTAGAACACGGTATGGAATTTCGAGTTCACTATAATGCCCTTTGGTCTGACTAACGCACTGGCAGAATTCATAGTATTTGATAAAATAGATATAGTAAGACTTATCTATGATAAGTTTTGTGATAGTGTTTATAGACGATATCTTAATCTACTCTAAGACTCGAGATGAGCATGTAGAACACTTAAGGGTTTTTATAGTCTTTGGAACTGCTCAAGAAGGAGAAACTGTATGCTAAGTTTTCTAAGTGATGAATCTGGCTAACGAGAATTCATTTTCTTGCGCAAGATGTGATTAATTGTAGTGGGATTCATGTAGACCCTAGTAAGATTGAAATTGTTAAGAATTGGAAAGCCCCTAAAACTCCGACTGAGGTTCGTTCGTTCTTAGGATTGGCTGGATATTACCGTAGGTTCATTGAGAACTTTTCTAAGATAGCTAAGTCTCTTACTATCTTTACTCAGAAGTGTAAGACTTTTGATAGGGTGAGGACAGAATTGGCATTTCAAACCTTAAAGGATAAGTTGTGCAATGCGCCTGTTCTAGCTCTCCCGGATGGACCGGAAGACTTTGTGGTATATTGTGATGCGTCCGGGATAGGACTAGGCTGTGTGTTAATGTAAAGAGGTAAGGTGATCGCCTACGCGTCTAGGCAGTTAAAAATTCATGAGATGAATTATATGACCCATGATTTGGAATTAGGAGCAGTTGTGTTCGCCCTTAAGATTTAGAGACATATCTATAGTTATAAAGATTCCTCTATACGGATCATAAGAATTCTTTCGCATACTTTATTCGAAAAAAAAAATTGAACAAGAGGCGTCAGCATCGCTGATAGAGTATTGTTTTAGTGAATATACTGTGAAATTCGCTACCATCCTGGTAAGGCGAATGTGGTGGCTGATTCCCTAAGTAGGAAGCAAAGAGTAAAGCCTAAAAGAGTTACAGCTATGAATATTACCCTTCAGTCGAGTATTAAGGATAGGATACTAGCGGCTCAGAAGGAGGCTGTGAATGAGTATGTGGGATTGTGTAGATTGTAAATGACATATGAACAAGGGATTAAAACATGATCTGGAGGTTGTGTAAAATGAAATAAATGTGTAGCCATTTTATTAAGAGTTGAGGATAAATGAGATGGGAAGATGTGTGTGTTGAGAGAAAACACACACACTACACACTTTTACAAAAGTGGGCTTCACCCCTCCAATGAGTATAGGATGGGGTATTTAAGTACTAAGTGAACATACACAATCCGCTAACTAAGTCATTATTAGTCCCTATATGTCACTCTATAAATGAACTAATGTAATTCCGGATATGTCACCATATTTTAAGGCTAACAATCTTCCCCCAATATGTGGACACATACGGAATTACTTACAATGTTCCTATCAAGTACAATTACAATAAAATAAAGTCTTCCAAAGCACTTCCAAAGCTGAAGATGTCTTCTGAGTTCTCCTTGTCTTGAAACTTGTACTCCAGCTTGGATCTTCATTGTCTTTACTTGTACAGGAACCATTGTAGTATGCATGAACTGGATTAACTTCCCCCCAATTCATGTAGCATGTCTTGAAAAGCTTTCTTCATAGACTCCTTTTTGGCGAAGTTTCTAAATTAGCTTCCCCCCAAACCAACATCCCTATCTTAAAGCAGATTCTGAACTTGAAGGAGCTTGAAAAATAATTTAACTTGTCCATTGACAGTGCACAAGCGGAATTTGTAGAAGTCAAACCACACCAACGACCACTGCTTCTTGTCATTAGGGCTTGGTGAATATTCGTTCGGGGGTGCATGCGAGAAATCAGCAACAATTCATCTCACGTATGCAGAATACTTCATAAACCATACTTGGTAAAGTAGTATACACTACTTCCCCCTCTGGAAAGTTTGACATGGTAATAAAAACAAATCAAAGTCACCTAAGTCCCGGATGTACACATTTTCCCCATGATGGTTGCAGAACTCACGATAAGCATCATTGTCAGGTACGCCCAAATACTCGAGAAGTACTTGGTCTTAGCACAAATCTTGAGATCCAAACAAAGCATTACTACAGCTCTTGTCTTCAGAACCCGTAGAGAGATGAAGCAAGATCAAGAAAACTTGGCGTATAAATCCAAAGTCTTGTATTGAATTCGTTGAAGAACCCTTGAGAATTTGCATAGACTTTAGAAGTACCTTTTCGTTGAATGCAGTAGATAATTGCTGATTGCATCTCAATCCATTAAACTTTTTGGCATAACTTTACACCTCAAATTCTTGACGCTATTTTGTGAACACTTGTGAAGTAAACCCGATATACCAAACTTGAAAATGAAGTGAAATCCCCCAAATTTGTTACTTAAGCTTGCACTGTTTATATTTGAAGAACGGATGCAAGATTAAAATCTATACGTATTATCGAATACCCTAGAGTACCGCATAAGTATAAGAAGTACAAACACTCTTGAAATGTATCCACAAAACCGACTTCCTGCGTGTGACACAAAGTAACTACAATGTAACTCCTATAAGAGATAGTTTATCCCAGGTCTGCAACCACCAGCCCTGACTCTGGTAACTAGATAATCAAGTCCTTAATCATCAGCTGTAGTACGTTCAAGCACAAGTAATCAAATTCGAAGCTAAAATAAAAGAAAGTCTCGATGATGAAATAAGTAGACGCCTTCGTGAAATTTAACTTCAATCTCAAATAAGGGATACCAAAGCAACTTCGTGAACACTTGTCATCGTAATTCGAATCTCTAGCCGTTTGTCATTTATTGAATCTCTTCAGAATCTTTTAGCGTTATGTACATGTTTGTTGTGTGTTGTTGTTCAATGTCGTTAAACTAGACGAATGTTGTGTTTTGAATGTCGTCAAGGAAAACATCGACTAGTCTAATTGTCGTGATCGCATTCTTGTAGTCCGGACTTAAACCAAACAATATTAGCCTAACACTAAATTTTTTTCGGAATTATAAATCAATCCAGGCCCCATCAACTAATCATAACGCGCCAAGTATTTGATCATTTACCAAATGATTTATAAAAAATCTTGGCCATATTTTAAAAACATTTGCCTGCTGTCACTGTAAAAAGTCCGTCCCAATTGTCTTGTTTACTGCAACTGGTCCCCCACACAAATCCATTTATATGCCCATTCCAAAAGTTAAAATTCGTGTCCATTCAGTTTAGGATAAATGTATAAGTCTTTAGTATATTCACAATCCCTAATATCACTTCACGACCAACCCTAATCAGATATACATCCGCCCACCAATGACACCTAACTGCTCCTTCTTCCCACTCTCTCTTCCATACGCAGGCAAGAAAGAAAAAAAATCTCCTACTCAGTCACCATCTTCCATTGATACTACCTTATCCCTTCTTGGCAAGAACCAGCCACCCCATATTCATTTTGCAAATGAATCGAACAAGAATTGTCTTCAAGATCCTTGAGTGGTCTCGGTAGGTGTTTGTGTTTTGATTTACCATTCGAAACAAAGAATAAGTTGTAACAAATTTGTTATAAACTTTTTTATTTATTTATTTCGAGTAGTTATTTGAAGGGTGGAGGTTGATGTTAAGTAGACGAAGGATTTAGGTTAGAGTGGATTTGTAGTTTTTGTTGATGGGCTTGTAATTGGATGTATGAGAAAGGTGCTGTTGATGTTTGTTTGCTTGATGTTGGTTTGATTGTTGAGTTAAGTGGTTCACGAGGATTTGTATTTTTTATGATGGTTGTTTTGTTGATGTGTTATTGTTGTAAATTGAGTATCGAGTCATTTCGTTGTTTGTGTTGGCGATGATGTTTGTTTGTGTTTCAGTTTTGTGTTTTCACTTTTCGTTTAGCTGACACTTTAGAGTTTGACCGGGTCAACTCGAAAATAACCGAGTTGGACTCGTTTGAGTCTGTGTATATAACAAAACGAAATCCCATCATCAAACGCAGCCACACGCCTTTTCTGTGAGACAAAACGCAACAACAAACCAAAACGCAACCTGTCTTGAACTCAAAACGCAAGCTGTCTTTGGGGGGCAAAACGCAACCAAGTTTAGATTTGGGCAGCGTTTCGTTTGTATATGGCATAGATAATTTTGTCTTCTGATCAAAACGCAATGCCAAATCGCAACCAACCAAAACGCAACATCAAAACGCAACAGTTGTGAACCCAAAACGCAATCTGTACTTTTTGTCCTTTTTGTACTTTTTCTTAAAAACAGATCTGGTCTTTTATTTCTTGATCAAAACGCAATGAAGAAATATATAAATAAACCCAGAAAGTTTATACTATAAACTTGTCTTCTAAGCACAAACATCACAGATTTGAACAAGATACGGGGCACAACTTATAACAACAACAAAAACTATGTTCATGACTTTTTAACAAAAAAAATAAATGAACAGTGAACAGTACTATGAACGGTAATGAACAGTGAACGAACAACGAACAGTGTCATAAATAGTAACCATGAACAGTACAACAAACAATGATACGACACACCCCTGCAGCTCTGATGCCAATTGTAGATTGTAAATGACATATGAACAAGGGATTAAAACAGATCTGGAGGTTGTGTAAAATGAAATAAATGTGTAGCCATTTTATTAAGAGTTGAGGATAAATGAGATGGGAAGATGTGTGTGTTGAGAGAAAACACACACACTACACACTTTTACAAATGTGGGCTTCACCCCTCCATGGAAGTATGGAGGGGGTATTTATAGTACTAGTGACATACAACTATCATACTTAGTCATTATTAGTCCCTATATGTCACTCTATAAATGATCTAATGTAATTCCGGATATGTCACCATATTTTAAGGCTAACAGATTGCAAAAAGGTTTGGATGAGATGATAGAATAGAGAATGTAGGGCCACGCGCTTTCAGACGAACTTTGTACTACCTGTAACGGCAAATGGTTACCTGAAGGGTGAGGTGAGAACCCTGATAATGGATGAAGCCTATAAGTCGAAGTACTCTGTACACCCAGGAGCTGATAAGATGTATTACGATTTGAGAGATAGGTATTGGTGGCCTGGAATGAAAAAGGACATAGCTGAGTGGTACTTTAAAATTAACTATACTTATACATATAACTTAATATACATATATATATAATTAAAATCAAAATATCAATTAAGAAGAGAGAGTAAGTATTTCGTAAGGTTTTTAAAAGATTACTTTTGACCAAAGTAAAATCCAAAACCATTCTCAGTGGACGTTTCCCGACAGGCGTGAATTGAAATCAAAGGAGTTGAGTTCGGATTCGAGGTATTGAAAGAACAAAACCTTTGATTTGGGATTCTATTTCTACAAATAATATGCAAAAACAAACAAATGCAAGTAAACAATTAAAACAATTAAAGATCGAACCTAAAAACGTTAACGGGAATTAAAAACGCGACTCTAAAACCTAAATTATCAAATTTAAACCCTACAAAAGCAAATTTAATTTTTAAAGGTCCTAAATGATAGAAGAAAATTAAAAAAAAAATGAATTATATTTTTTTGAAATTTTATATTTTATTTTTTTATTATGAATTAAAGAACTGAATTAATCTAAAAAAAAATAAAATAAAAATATTAAAGTAACTTGGAAAAGTATGAAAAATTCAGGAAAAGTACTTCTAACTACTCTGATTCTAGGAAAAATAAGATGAGCAAAACAGCTTAGTGAAAGAAGCATAAAATAAGCTAAAATAAGCTGCTAGGCTAAATGGCCAAAATGTCCTTAAATAAAAAATAAAATAAACTATAACTGAAAAAGTCTCAAGGGCAGATGGTTAAGGTGTGTTGTGTTGAGGTGTTGTGTGAAAGGGAGAGGTCACAAGTTCGACCCCTGTGGCCTCTCTTTTTTATAAAACATTTTTTTGTTTTCTTTTTAAAAAGCTAAAATATAAGCAGAAGTGACAAACTTTAAAAAAGAAACTTTTTTCAAAACTTAAAAATAAGCTAGAAATGAGCTAATAAAAAGATGACAGACTTGGTTTTTAAAGCTAAGAAACTTAGCTTAAATTGTTAGGCTTTTTAACATTCAATAAGCACATACCACAACAAATAAGCTTTAAAACAGACTACTCTACACCTAATAAGCACTAGGGACTAAGAATAAGCAATTAAAATAAGCTGAAAGGGGCTTAAAGCTTACAGTTAAAAAAGAATTTTGACAAACTTTAAGCTAAGAATAAGACTAAATAAGCACATGGAATAAGCTACAAAGCAAAAACACATTAAGTTTAAGACTCAATAAGCACATAAAATCAAAAATTAAGCAAATAGGACAAGAAATAAGCTAGAAAAAGCAAAGACTAAGAAGCTGTTTTTAACTAAGTACTTGGTTTTTAAAAGACAATATAGCTATTTGCAGACCTCAAATAAGCTAAAAAAAGCAAGCTAAAATCCAAAATAAGCTTAAAAAGATTAAGTTCATACTACAAACTACTTATTCTATCAATTTCAAAAACTAAAACTATCATTAACTTATCTAAAATTGAGCTTAAAAAATGGCTTTTTAAACTTTAGAAACTGAAAAATGCACTTTGACAGATTTTGTACCAAAACCACAATGGCAAATGCACACTTAACCAAAACCTATCCTACTGCATTTTAGACACAAAATGAAACTTCAACCAAACCTTAAAACAACTTTTGAGTAAAAATCAAATAGAACAGTTTGAAAAAGTTTTAAGTCCACAGGCTTAAAGAACTTGTAGCTCAACCCTTAAAACTTGATTTTAAACTTTAAAGACTTTTAAAAACTGATTAAAACAGCTTAAAAGAGATTGACAAATTTAGATTAATACCCAAAACAGTTTTTACACTCATTTGACCCATTTCACCTCTTAACCCAAACACTCCTTTAAGAATCCAAAATCCAATTTAAATCTCAAAACAGATTATAAAGCTTTTGAAAACTGGAAACAAATTAAGCATCAACACACTTAAGGACAAATAAGCAATAAAAATATAGCAATAAGCACAGGACAATAATCACATAGAAAAACACTTTAGGCTACATAAGCAGTTAAAATGAAAACTAATCCAAAAGACATATAAGCTATAACATAAACATGAAAAGCAGTTATAAAGAAAGAATAAGCAATATTAAGCATTAATAAGCAGGAAATAAGCTATTATAATACGCAAACATGATAAGCAATACAAAGAAAATAGAGGACCATTACACAACCCTTTCTAAAAACAAGGGCTGAATGCCTCATAAGAGCTTATCAACAAGCACAGCTGATCATGATATAAGCAAGTGATGAGGTCATAAATCCCTTCCAGGTTTGACTTTTCTTCCAAAATAAGCTGAGGTATTTGAGGGTGAATTTTTGAGTGAAATAAGCTTAAGCACTTAATCTTTTTTATCCCTTTATGAAAACAGATTATATAATAGCTTAAACAAGAGCTTATTAAACCATTTTCAAAGCTTATAATGCATTAAAACACTAAAAACAAATTTTTAACAATAAACTTGAAATTTTCATTCAACTTAAAAACTTTTACAATATTTGAAAAGAAAGTACAATTAACTGATAATAAGCTAAAAATACAATAAAAATGCTATTCTAAAAATTACTTCAAAGCTAGATATCCCTACTGTGTGAAAACATACACACTTATATAGCCGTTTGAGAAGTCTTGGCCATTGAGGTGTGCTTCTTGTGTGAGTGCTCTCCAAGCTTCAATCATAGCCCTTCAATCCATCTTTGTGCTCTTAAGATTTAATCACAGCCCTTGAATTAATCACATCCCATCAACCAATGAGAAACCATAGAATTGCCAAGGTGGCCTTGTCCGTTTGTGAAGTGGGGTTGAGGTAGGAAAGTGATGGGTTTGTTTTGGGGTGCAGGGGTCGAGGTGACAGAGATGATGAATAGTGATGTTTTGGTTTTGGCGGGCAAAATGGTTTTCATTTGATTTTGGTAACGAGTGTTATGAAAAAGGACTAGACGTGTTAGGGTTAAGAGGTTATAGGGGTTAAATGTGTTTAGTCATAATGACTAACAATGAACGCGGTTTTAAAGGATAACGTGCTATCAGTTTTTTAAATGTGTTGGGGGCCATAGTAATGGGGCGTTGGTTAATTTAGTTGGGGGCCAGATTTTAATTAATGGATTAAGTCATAATATGAGGCATTATAATGAGTAGATAAACACTTTTGGGCTGACCCGACCCATTAATTTGGGTACGGGTTGGTCCATGCATACGTCTTTGGCTTTGACTTTGACTTTGACTTTTTGACTTTTCACTCTCTTTTCATTCTCGGGCTCAGTTTTGTCCTTTTGGCTTTGTTTTTTGTCCTTTAGTGAATATCCATTTCATGCACAATCATAAATCACAAACACGACAAATACAATGCAATTATGATATATATGGTCATTGTTATGCTCGTTTTATAGGTAAAATGTATGGTGTAATTAAGCATATACCAAAATCCCCCATACTAAACTATTGCCGTGTTCTCACGCAATGTCATAAGTAAACATTTTAGAAAACCAAGAATCTCAATCCCCTTCGACTAATTACCTCGAAAAGTAGCTAAGTGTTCATCAAAGGGAATAAAAGAATCATTAGTTTTGAAAAGCCCCATTTTGACCATTTTTAAATATTTACACTAATTACCACACATATTTTTGTATTTTTCCTTATTTAAGCAACTAACTAGAATGCTTGGACTTTCGTTATTTTCATAACTTTGGGGGTCATAGAACAAGAAGCACTTCAATCCTAAAATGCCTAAAAAAGGATAAATTCATCGTCCCCGATTTTTTATTTGTTCCAAACCAAGCTGAAAACGAAATCACCGTTAAATATAAGTTAAGATGCTAACACTACTCATACTTGTAACTTGTGAAGCACTTTTCGCCCCGTGACAATTATTATATATTATGTGAGTTGTGGCTAATTTAGAATATACAACCATGGATCAACCTTTATAAGAAAAGTGTCATATCATCTATGCTTCGTGGTTCCAACCCAAGAATTATGATTTGAAGCGCGATCATTCCATTAGCGAACTTCTTCTCAGCACATCCCAGCCGAGACTGGATTAGGAGACCAGGCTTTTGACACCCCACAGAGAATAGTATCGGAACTCACGGACCTTCGGTTTCAAAAACTCTTAGGCTTCCCGTTAAACAAAAAAATTATTTAGGAAAAACACATCTTAAATAAAAATCTATTCAAAAGCATATTATAAATTTAAGGAAAAAGAGATTTTTCCCAATAATTATTAAATCACAATAATACACACTTATATAATTACACATCCTTTAAACTAAGGAAATCCTCAACCTTTTAGAAGGCTGCAACATCGGTTGTGAGCCGGCAAGATGCAGCAAACTTTATCGTCTCGAATAATTACTATGTGCCTTATTTAGAAGACTGCAACATCGGTTGTGAGCCGACAAGATGCAATAAACTTTTATTAGCCCACAGTTTTTATTATTATTATTACCTCATTTTTCATTCATTTTTTTACACTTTATATTACCATGATATAGAGAAAATTTCTTTTTAGAAAATTAAAGTATAAATCTGAACTAAGACTAAATAAATTATTGTTATCGAACCACAATAAAAAAAACGTTTTGATTTAATGTTTAATTTTCTAAAAAGCACGTAATTATTAGTACTGGTTGAAGCTTATGGGAGGAAAAAAAAAAGCCACAAACGACACTTATGAGCTCTTAAGATTTCCCAACTAATCTTTGTTTAGCATCTATGCCTATAATTAACTCTATCATTCTCATTCTTCGCAAATTAAGAATTTATAATAAAAAGATCCGCGAATGCATAGTCAAGTTTTATAACGGTTAAGGACAAAGCAAAGAGCTCAACACGACTCGACTCGAGTCAAATTTAATCTTATATCTCTACTCAGCAGGAAAGTCAACATTGTGATAAAACACTTATTTTATTTTTGAAAATTTTTAAATTTTTTCATTTTTTTGGTGTTTTGGTGGTAAAAACAGGATTACGTGAAAAAAACAGCTGCAGGCACAATCAAATCGGTAGATCCCCCATAGTAGAATTGAACATTTTCCTCAATGTTTTAAGAAGGGTCTCTACGTAAATCTAAAGCCGTTTATTAAGTATGCTTAAAGATAAACGTTAGTCGATAAGATTTAGGATATTGGATTCCCATAATCATGCTAAGGATTGAAGCTCGAGTGAACGAAGGACAAAACCA
>BQNB010003264.1:77043-116415 GCA_026074375.1 Tanacetum coccineum
TCTAAACAAATTTTAAAAACTAGTTGCGTCAAAGTATGTCGATATCAAAAACGTATGGTTAGTAGATTGCTCACTCCTCAACCTGTTAATTTCATGTGGAGTTTTAAATCTTGTTGACGAAGAAGATTTCCATTTGTTATTGTCATTTGATGAAATATTCCAAAAATTTATTTCGTTTAAAACTCTTCCTTTCTTGTTGATGGTTGAAGCAAAGTCATTCTTGTTTTGCATCGAAAGCATTTCTGATTTGGAATATTTAAAAGATTTCGAATGACTTTGCGTTGGCCTCCACACTTGTTTTACCGGTGTAAAACGAGAGTGTAGAGTAACAAAAACGTGATTCTTTCCTTTGAAAGTACTTATAACACCTCGTGTTTTAGGTCATTGTATGACATTATGTAATTCACAATTTATTTTTTGGGTTTTACGCGTTTGCTCTTAAATTGTAATCGTTAAGCTAAATTGCGTAAACTAAAAATGATCGTTCAATGTAAACGGGCATTAAACGATTAAACGTTTACATCAAGCAAGTGTTAAATGATTATTATGAGGATAATTATCAACTTTGTTCATCTTATTTTTATTGGTTACGTAAAATGCTTACGTTTCGCGATAAAACGCGTTTCGGCATTCTCGGAAGCACCAAAACCTAACTACGCTTAAACAAATACCCACGATTATACCCAATACACAAAATAATCAAACTTTCATCCCATATATGAGTATGTGGCCGAATTTGGTGAAGATAGGACCAACAAATATCAAGGTTCATGTCACTTGCCCTAAATATCAAGCTACAACAAATATCAAGGTTCATGTCACTTGCCCTAAATATCAAGCTACAACAAATATCAAGGGAACCATGTCTTACACCTTTGTAACCATTTGACCAATTGCACTAGGAACCTTCCTTGAGGCCTTCCTTGAGTCCTTGAATTAGTATATAAGGCATTAGCTATCAAGTAAACACATACATAACCATTTCCAAGGTGTAAACAAAACACAATCTCTCCCATTTCCCTCTACATACCCCACGGCTCAAAACACCAACCAAACCAAATCCATAGTTTGATTTTCTATCATTATACAAGCATACACACATCATATTTAAGGTATTCTAAGAAGGATCCAAGACTTGGTTAAGCATTTGCAAGCAAGGAAGCAAGAAAAGGAAATTAGGGTTTTATAAGGAAATTAGGGTTTTCAAGTGTGCTAGCTTTGGTTTTTAATCTAAACAAGGGTTTAGATTGTGTTTTCTATCATCATTGTTCATCATAAGGTCCTCTTCAAACCTTTATCTTTTCATTTTCATGATTATATGTGTTCATATGTTCTACTTAGTTAAATCACCATCTAAGATACTTTTGAATATGTAAAATGAATTTTTTACTTATTATCAATGTTTTGTGAACTTATTTACATGTCATATGGATGCTAATATGATGATATAATGAAAGTATAACTCTTGCACACACTTGGTTAAGTATGAACATGTATATGAACAAATTAGGGTTTTTATGTTAACTTATGAGTTACAAGTGAAAATGGTGTAGTTAATCTTATTATCTTGGACACTCTTGAGCAAAGCATGACCAAATGGACTTTATATATGTAATACATAAGATATAAATGTTGTAAAGTAGTTGTAATAAGGTGTTGAAGCTTAATGGTACAAAAATCAAGCTTAAAACATGCCGTAATCACAAAACTTCAAACTTTCTGTTTTGGTTCGAATTTGGAAGCAGCCATATTATGTTTTATAAAGATAGTACATCTCATGAGGATTCCAAAATGATAAGAAACTCGAAAATCCGATTTATAACGAAGAAGATACGCTAGTACGAGTTTACGACGCTAAATACTTTATAAAACAAATTTTATAAAAAGTTACTATTCATGGCAGAAACTTATACTTTGTAAACATCAATAATATGATAAAACTTTCAATTACGAGAACGTGTTCGAAAGAATCGCTAAAAACGGAGCTATAACGAATAAGATACGACATTTACGGGTTTTGCGTTAATAAGTTATAATCTGTAATGAACAGTAAAAACACTATTCACAACAGAATCTCGGAAACTTAAAAATGCAATATTATGATCACTCGTCTTAATACGAAAGCGTGGGCGTAAGAAACGCGAGAAACGGACTTAAAACGACAAAGTTATGTCATTTTTGCTAAAGGCGTAATTATAAACGTTTTTACTTTATAAATACGATTTCACTTAAACGATTAGATGGTGATATAGCTATATAGAAATATATATGTTATTAGTTATCAAAGTGCTATATTACTAGGGAATTTCATAATGAGGCCTCTTCGGATGGCGTATTGACGAGTTGTTGGATTTACGATTTAAAGTGTCCTAACTCCTCGTACGTCATGTCATGACCTCTTAATTATGATAGCCCGAACGATAGTACGATGATAACTATATAGGATTATATATGGTTGTTGTTAGACAACGTACTTGAATACTGATTCGACCTATATTAACTAGGTTGCATTCGGGCGTTAGCGTGACGCGTTTTTATTTGGGATATTTTATTATCAATTTACTCACTCAAGGTGAGTTCATAGCCCCATGTTTTACAATTATTGATTTACAAGTTTTTGGGGTGAGAAACATATGCATGTTTTACAAATTGGACGCAAGTGTACATTTTATCATGATTACGTTTTGCCTAAGTAGCGATAACCCACTATGCCCATGAATCATGAACTGTCAATTACTGGAATGTGAGCGCGAATGATTATAGATAGATCTATTTGGGATTGACCTCCCCGTTCGGGTGACTAGCTATCACTGGAAACGAACGTATATCATGTCGGATTTTGGATGTTACGGGTTGAACATCATCACGGGCAATGTAGGCAATATTTATATATTGTATTCATTTATGTCGAGCTTCGGTGTCATGAGCTTAGGAAAACGTAATTACATTTTGTGATGTCTGCATCTGTTGCATTATCACGGGGAAAGTCTTGCGGTCCTGCATATACATTTACATAAACCTATGAAATTCACCAACTTTATGTTGACGTTTTAAATGCAATGTTTTTCAGGAGATCATTAGGGCACGGGGTGCAAAAGGAATACATTGGTGGTTATGTTTTGGATGTCCTGCATTAAATTTAGTCGCATTACATTTTGTATATCTGTTATGGGCTAGAAATCTTTGTAAGAATAACAAGTAAACAAGTGAAGCTTCGAGATTTTGTAAACATTTTGTTAAATCCAATGTATTAGTTTTAAAATGACTTTTAATTGTCATTCAATATATATCTTGTACTAGTGATCTGAGAAGTAACACGCCCCGGACCCTTATTCCGATGCGATCCAATTTGGGGGTGTTACCGATAAAGAAACTGTTAATGATAGTTCCAGTAGAAGAATTGTACATTGAAGCTCTACAGGTTAAATAACCAATTATTGACTGGGAAGTTTTCACTAAAGAATCAAGAAGTTACTGGAAAATTATAAGAGTTGGAAACCATATAGAGGTCTATCAAGTTTTTGAAGACATATTAGAGAAATTTAATAGAGATGACCTGGAGAAGCTTTGGGATTTGGTTAAGAAGTACGTTTTGTTCAACATAGCCTATGGGTTAAACTAAAGAGGTTATTTGAACCAGATGATGATGATACACTATGGAAGCTTCAGAGATATATGCATGATCCTCTGAAATGGAAATTATGATACAATGTTGGTGTTTTCATCACTGTTTTTTACAGAAAGAGTGGAAGGACATGACATCTTCTGCTAAGTTTGAAAATAGATATCCACTAGAACAAGAGCACTTATGACTGTAATGTTGGCTAACAAACTTCAAGTGGATGAATCTTCAAAGATGGCAAATGAGCTATTAAGAAAAATCTTCTATCAGGTAGAAAGACCAAGAACTTGAAGTGTTTGAAAGAATCCTCTCAGAACTAAAGTTTAATTCATGAAACTTGATGATTTGAAGGTAAATTACAAGTTTAAGGGAGGATTGTTGGGAATTAAGGTCTTCTATAAAGTTTATACTGCTAGAGCTCAACTGTATACTGCCAAGCTTTGAAAAAGTTTATCCAAGGCACCCAGATTATAACTACCAGTACTAACTGGTTAGTACTGCTAGAGCAAAAGTTAGTACTGCCAGTACTAACTTAATACTGCTGAGAAGTTAATACTGCTAAAGACTGAAGACTGCATGAAGATAAAGACGTGTGAAGGGATATGCATGGATTAGGCAAAGTAATATTTCATAAAGATATGGAGTTATATATACGATTATATATAATTTAGAAGATATGTTGATAACATATAGAAGGTTAATAGATTTGAGTTTATCTGTAAATGACACCTTGGTGTATAAAAGGAAGATCCTGGGGTGTTATGGTTTTATGATATTCATTTTTCCATAGAATACAAGCTTTAAGGTTGTAAACCCTATCACTTCATTAGAGTGATCGTATTAATATATTGAAGCTTATTGTGTTGGTTATATCTTTCTGTGTGTCAAACATACTTTACTGTTTCATTGAGTATACTTCTTAGTGGTATAAACTAGATTCCGCATAGTTTATATCATTCACTCAAAGTTTCATTCTTAGTATTTTTAGATTTAACCAAGGATATTAAACCTTACATCAAGCTAAGGAGTTAAAGATCTATTCATTGGGATCAACACTTAGTCAACATTATTCCCTTTTTTCATTCTTTTCTAAATCATACCTAAGGATTGCTATTTCTAACTATGAAGTATCCCTAGGTAGATCACTCTGGTTCTAGTTGGATCATAGGACTAAGACCCAACCTTAACCACCTTATGAGTTCATAATCAACGTGAATTAGTTGGTTGTTGGGTATTAAGATCGTAACCATAAAACCTTGTTTCAAAATCAATCAAAGTGTTTGATAATAATCAAAAGGTTTGACACTTTGAAAGTTTCATCTTTTGAAAAACTCCCCCTACACATGTGCATCAATAATCGAAAGATTTTCGCACATGTGGGTAAGAGAGAAAGCACTTTGAGTATTTTAGATCACTTATTATTTTTCTTGATCATATTTTAATCATATTTTCTCTCCTTAATTAAAATAATAAATCTCCTAGTATTTGAAATACCAATTGATTAAAATTTGTCATGAAAAATTTATGGGAAAATGATACCACAAATTTGCATGAATTAATGGAATATTTTCAGAAGCTGCCCTTCAATTTTACATATGTTTAACACCACTTAAAAAATGATACCAATTTGTAAAAAAAATATAAAATTGAGATTGAGATAGTTTTGAGCACATAATTTTGAAAGATTATAAAATGTCATTGAAGAATTCTTGAAAAATTGTGCTCAGGATTTTTGAAGATCTTAATAAAAAATTGAGAAAGCAAGTAAAACCAATATATTCTATAAAATGAATGGTCACTAGGCCACTGGCGCGGTTTTTGATTTCTTTAAAGTGTTTGTTACCTTGGATGAATCCAAAATAACACCAGTTGAGACTTTGTTTGTATATCAAAGTGTATGCGGAATCTACACTTTGATACTCTAGAAGTATTTAGCAATGGAAACATGCCAACAATTATATATCACAAACCGCACAATATTAATCGATAATACAGTACTCTTGGATAGTACTAGGGTTACAAACCTTGAATGCTATTACAAATCTTTCTCTAAGATTATTCTCTATGTAGCCATGGTATACTTATATAAGAACCTTACCTATGATCTCTTTTATACACAGCAAGGAAGTCCTTTAACAAGACAACTATCAATTATAATCACATACAAATCTTCCTAAAATAAAAAAATATATACATTCCCTTATTATCTCCATGCATCTTATCTCCAAGTTCACATCTTTAACCATCAACATTATTAATTTTTCTTCTAGCATAATTAACTAACTCTGGCAGTACTAAGTATGTACTGCAGTACTACACCATTATACTGTATTATACCTTGGCATTATTAACTCTTGTAGAATATTTATTCCCAACAATTCCTCCCTAAACTGTGATTATCTTTCAAATCCCAAGTTTCTTCTGGATTAAATCTTCTAGACTTCTGATGATGATTCTTTCAAACACTCTTCTACTTCTGCACTTGAGATCTTATAAACCTTAGAAGTTTAAAAGCCTGTAAACTCTCATGATCAACCTCCAATTTCTTTTTCAACATCTTGGAAATCATCTCTTGACTTAGAGGGTATTTCTTCTCTGTTAGCATATGTATGGCTATACCATACTGCATCAGTAAAATGTGATACCACAGAAAATCTATAAACACCAGCTTATCACATTATATCAGCTGATTCTTCCCATATTCATCTTCTTCATCAGGCTCAAATAAAGTTTGTTGCAGGATCCTCCCCAAAGCATCAAATCAATCCTTCAGGTCTTGAAGCACTATACCTTTCTTTGACTAATATGTACAACTCTTCTACATCTTGTCTATCAAAGTCTTCAAGCATCTCACTCAAAATTTTATAGTTCTTGGAACTGCCATCTCCTCTGAAGATTTGATAATACATGAAATTTTCTGTCAAAGTGTAAGTCTTCCAATCCACAATTCTGTCATCCCTCTGCCGGATCATAGCGGCTCTATATCCTAAAGGATAAGTAGGACTAGCAGGTAGCGGTGGAGGTGATACGGGTACTGGCGATAATACTGGTAGTGGTGGTGAGGGAATCTGAGGTAGTGGTGATGACAATGGGGAAAGTGGTGATGGTGGAGGTGATGGTTTGGCAAGAAGTCTGGAAATCTCTGCCTCATACCAAAATGGTGTAGGTGGCTCATCTCGGATACACATCCTAGCAGTAACACGGTGTACAGGTGGTGGGACAGAGTCGGACGGAGCTGGGTGCTCCTCCTCCTCATCCTCGTCTTCCTCAACATCATCATCATCATCCTCATCATCATCGAATGACTCATCATCATCATCGTCATCGTCTCCTCTGTCGGCAGGATAATCAGTAGATCCTCCTCAGGATCCTCCTCTAGATCGGAGTCTACAATGTATCCTGGTGAGTCGGCAGTAGGTGAGATAGCAGTAGGCAGTGGCTGCTCCTTAGCTGGGAGTACATCATCCTCTGGTGGCATAAACTCCGGGTATACCGGCTCAGGAACAAACTCGTGCTCTGGCTCCTCTGGGCCAGGCACATAATCCGGTGATGACGGAGCCTGAAAAGCGGCCACCACGTATGCATATGGATCCTATAGCATCATGGGTGGTCCATCGACTCCCAGAGATCCTATGTCTGACAAACCCTCAAATGGACTGGATACCGCCATGTAGGTGACTGTGGAATCCTCCAAATCCGACATGACAATATCTGAGAATCAAAAGTAGCTTATATAAGTATTTAATATAAGACTCTTATAGTAATATACATTTATATCATAACATGTATATCAATCATGAATGCATCTAGTCTAACCAACTAATGCAACAACTAGTGTATGTATGTCCCGTGAAAATCCCTTTGTATGAATGCAATGTTTGAAAACGGTTATAGTCCAACAAAACATTTGACCTGGTTCTCTATAACCTTGGCTCTTGATACCAATCTGTAACACCCCCAAATTGGGTCGCAGCGGAATATAGGTCTGGGGGTGGCACTTCATAGATCAATAACACAAGATATATATAAGAATGAACCAAAAGTCATTTAAAACCGATACATTGGATTTAGTAAAGTGTTTGTTATAAAAGCCCGTAGCTTCACTTGTTCAAAATATAAATTACAAAGATTCTAGTCTATAAAAAATGTTTCCTAAAATGTAATGCAACCAAATCTTTAATGCATGACTTCCAAAATAACGACCACCAATGTATCCCTTGTCTTGTACCTTACTGATCTCCTGAGAAAACATTGCTTAAAACGTCAACAATAATGTTGGTGAATTCATATGTTTGTAAAATGTATAATGTAGGATCGCAAGATTTGTCCCCGTGAGAATAATGCAAAAAGTGCAAAACATCATAAAATGTGATTACGTTTCCGTAAGCTCATGACACTGAAGCTCGACATGTATGAATTGCAATATAAATTGCCAACATTGCCCGTGATGATGTTCTAACCCGCAACATCTTATGTCCGACATGGTATATGTTCGTTGTCCGACAAACCAACACAGTGAGCATGACTCACCTGAACGGGGATGTCAATCCCAAATAGATCTATTTATAACATTCGCGCTCACAACAAGTAATTGACAGTTCATGATAATGGGCTCAGAGGGTTATCGCTACTTAGGCAAACACGTAATCGTAATGTAAAATGTCCATTTGCGTCCAATTGTAAAACATGCATAGGTTTCTCACCCCAAAACTTATTAATCATTAAAATATAAAATGTGGGGCTATGAACTCACCTCGAGTGGATGAGTTAACAATGTAAATCAAATGCTTGAAAATGCGTCACAAATACGCCCGAATGCAACCTAATTAATTATAAGCCGTATGAGTACTAAGTACTTTGAATATCTAATACCATATATAATTCTATATAGATACATCACCATCTAATCGTTTTTGTGAAATTATATTTATAAAGTAAAAACATTTATAAATATCTCTTTAGTAAAAATGGCGTAATTTTATCGTTTTAAGTCTGTTTCTTACGTTTCTTATGTCCACTCTTTCGTATTAAGACGAGTTATCAAAATATTACATTTTCATATTTTAAGTCCTCTGGTGAATAGTGGTTTTTACTGTTCATACACTTTTATCAATTTAATTTTTATCAATTTAACTTATCGTAAACTCGTAAATGTCGTATCTTATTCGTTTTAACTCTGATTTTAGTGACTCTTTCGAGCATGCCTTCGTAATTAAAAGTATTATCTAACTAATGTATTTTTCAAAAATTTATCTGACATGAATAGTGATTTTTACTGTTCATAGTTTATATAATTATTTTTATAAACTTTAATTATCGTAAACATAGAAAAATTCATAACTCCTTCGTTATTGATCGAAAAATTAGGATTCTTAATGTTTTGAAATCTTAAAATTATGTACTATCTGAGAAAAATATCCAACCTTTTATATCAGAGGTGGTTTGTAATGAGTTTTTATAAAATTTCTTTTATAAACGCGTTTATTATCGTGTAACTTGCAAATGTCGTATTTCCTTCGTTATAAATCGGTTTTTCGAGTTCTCTACATGCCTACGATCGTAGCAACTTGTAGTATTTTATAAAAATATATAATAAATATGTGATATTTCGAATTTACACAGAATGTTTTGGGTTTTTAGTTAATAATGTGTTTAAACTTGTTTTTGTAACTTTTTAGTTTAGTAACTTGTTACAAGTCCTCTACAACCATTTATATCACATGTCCTACATACTTAAAGTCCTTAGTCCATGATCTGTCCAATTATTGTCCAAGATAACAAGTCCTTACACTTATATACTTATTAGGTAACTTTTAAAACCACTAGTTTATATATACTTTTTATACATAAACCACACTTGTGCAATACTTGTACTTCAATTCCCACATTATATTAACATCCATATAACATAAGTAAAAGTGTACCAAATCATAATCAAGTGTAAAAATCCATTTTTCAAGTAAATAAGTTTCCTAGATGGTGATTAACTATATAAACATAATATACATATGAAATCACAAATGTAAAGAGATTAAGGTTTTTAGATAACCTTAATATGATTTAAGATAATGAAAAACAATGTCTAAACCCTTGTTTAGCAAACAAACCCTAGCTTCCAAGTCTATGAAAACCTTAATCCATAGAAAACCTTAATCTTAAACCTTCCTTGCTTAACCCTTGTAAACACTAAACCAAGCCTTCAAACCTTCTTGGTATGCCTTAGATATGTTGCTAGAACACTTGTATATGTTGTAAATAAATTTTGTATGGATTATTTAGGGGGTTTGTGTTGAGCCATAGGTAAGGAAAGGAGAGAAAGAGAGATTTTGTAGTTTTTCACCAAGGAAATGAAGTGTGTGTGTGTGTTCTCTTCTATTATAAGCCTTATATACATCTTTGACTAGTCATTTAACACTTGTATAAGTCTTAAGATATGTTGAGGGTTTTAAGGAAGTCTTGGTCAAGATAGCTTAGTCATGGTCTTAGTTATTATGAGTTATAAGTTGTACAAGTCTTAAATAAGTGTTTGTGTGCTCTTGGTTCCCTAATATGGGAGTCATCCTATGAAATTTAGGAGGCTAGAGGAAGTATTAGTTGGTTTTTGATCTTTTATAAAAGATATTTTGCATACTTGAAGTTATAAGTTGGTATAGGTAAATTATAATGTGTATACTTGTAACATTTAGTGTTTACCTGGTTTCCTTTATGTACAATTCAGCTATCATGAGTAATATAGGTGAATTTTTATAAAACTTTGAGTATTGGATATAATTATGGGTATTTGTTGAAGTGTAGAATAGTTTTGGTGGTTCCGGGAATGCCTAAACGTATTTTATCGCGAAACGTAAACACTTTACGTAACCAATAAAAATAAAATGTGCAAAGTTTAATAATTATCCTCTAAATAATTATCTAACACTTGCTTGACGTAAACTTTTATTTGTTTGGTGCCCGTTTACGTTGAATGTTGATTTTTAGTTTACGCGATTTAGCTAAACGTTTAAAATTAAAAGCAAACGCGTACGAGACTAAAAATAAATAGTGGATTAAATGACGTCGTAAAATGACCTGAAAATACGGATTGTTACACCCATCCGATTTGGTAAGTGTACTTACATAAAGTGTTCTCAATTTGCACATTTTTGTATGATGTGTAAAGTTATGGTTGTGCATCGTGTCAGCCTATCACGTATGACACGTCATCAAAATGTGCAAATTAGAACACTTTATGAAAGTACATGTACCAAATAGATAATTTTTGAAGTACATGTACCAAATCGATAAATTTGAAAAGTTCGTTGGTATTTTACGGCTTTATCCCTATAAAAAATGAATTAACAAATTTATTTTAGTATCGGACAGCGATATAAGAAAAATCCTTAAAACCAACATATTTCAACATGCTTCTTCGGTAACTCTTCGAAAAGAAAACGCACAAAAGGAGCGACAGGAATAGGAAGCGCAAAAGTTTTAAAAACCTTTTTACTTAGGGTCGTAGTTCCTAAGGAACAATCAGCCTTATACCCCTCTTTGAGTTTTGTTATATCTTTCATAAGTTGTACCGTAACTAGCAAGTGACACAAAGTAAGTTTTTGAATCTTTGGTTCAGGAAAAACTTATTGATGAAAATACTTCAGTTAAAGTAATTATATGTTGGTGTTCTTTTACCAACTTGTGATTTTTATTGATAATTAAAGACAATGTTTTTATCTTTTTAGTTTTTTTTTTTATTTTTATAATAATAAAAAGTAAATATTCACAAACTTCAAGCACAAATAATCAAACTTCGAAACGACAAACGCTTTCACTCTTCCCCGGCAGCGGCGCAAAAAATTGATTTGCTCTTTAATTAACCCTTTTTATATAAATAAATATATAATAGTTATAAATATATAATAAGGATAATTATCAAGAAAGTCAATGAAACCGGAAGTAGAATAGAATATTCCCGGGTCGTTTATCCCCAACGAAGAGTGAATTGGGAAGTCGAGAGTTGGATTGACATTTGATGATTGAATAGAACAAGATTTGGATTGGATTTCTAAATCTACAGGAAGAATAAAGCAATCTACACTAAAAATTAGAAAGACACACAAATTTAACTAAAAATGTAAACGGGAATCTAAAAACGTAACCTAAAAACCCTAATTTTTCAAAAATTAACCTAAAATCATTTCTTAACTTTTAATAGACTCTAATTAACTAAAAAGTAAGATTAAAGAAAACTAGAACGAAAACGGAGTTGATTTGAGCTTTAAAACACAAAAAAAAACGTGAACGGGAACGAATCCCGTTCTTTAAAAAACGAAATTTTGCAAAAATGACCCTACAAAAGTTTTTCTATTTTTCCTAAGTGCAATATGAAAAAAGAAATTTTTCTAAAAAATAATTATATTTTTTTGGTTTTTATTTAATTTTTAATAATTAAAAAACAATTTCAAAGAAAATAAATGATAAAAAATAGTAAAAAAATGGGAAAAATCCCAAAAAAATACAAAAAGGTCCTAAATTCTATGTAAATCCTAGGAAAAATAAGCTGGTGATCCCATCTTATCAAATAAGCTACGAAATAAGCTGAAAAGGCTTATGGGCTTATTGGGCTAAAAAGGCCCTTATAGAATAAATTGTGCAACTAACTACCGGATGAGCTATTGTAGCATACCGGTAGTGAGTGTGTGTTATAACGTTGGTTGATGGGGGTTGAGGTCCCAAGTTTGAGCCCTGCTCACTTGGGGCTTCCCCTAATCCCAATGTTTTTGTTTCTTATTTTTTTACAACTTTTTAAACTAGCTAAAAATAAGCAATTTTAAAAAAGACAAAAATTTTGTAACTAACAAATAAGCACGAAATAAGCTGAAAAAGGGTGGCAGTTATGCTTCTTTTACTCTAAGACATATTAAACTAATTGTAGGGCTTTTAAACACTTAATAAGCTAATGAAAATGAAAGATAAGCTAAAGCTAGCAATAAGCTATACCTAAAAAGAAAAAGAGATTAGAAATAAGCAATGTCGATAAGCTAGAACAAGCAAAAAGGCTAGAAATGGTTAAAACACCTAAAATTTTACACTAAGAAGCAACCAAGCCCAAATAAGCTTGAGACCAAAAACCAAAAAAGCCTAGACAAATCCTTATATGCTAATAGAAGCAATAAAAAGCAGGGAAATAAGCCAGAAAAGAAGAATAAGCAAAGTAAGCTAAGGGTCCTAATCTGCAGGCCAAACAGACCTAAGGGTACTCTATGGGGCTTATTTTTAAGCACTTAGAGGCACCTAGGAGCTTAAGGCTTATAGGATCTTAAAGAATAGCTTATAGGCTTCCTAGAAATGCAAAAAGGTAACCTAGACTATCTTAAGGAAGCCAAGAAAAAGCCCTATAAAAAGGGCTGTTTGCACCAGGGGAGAATTTATCAAAGAAAGAAGGGCTAAAAGCCAGCTTATAAATAAGCTAGAAAATAAGCTCAAAATGAAAAATAGCTTCTTTAAAAAAACAGATTTAGTGTGATATCAAAAGAAGCTTGTGACACACAATTTCTTAAGCTAGAAATCATTTTTTACCATTTGTTATGAGGAATGATAAATGGCAGTTTCCATCACAAAAGTTTTTAACTTAAAAAAGATGTTGACTATGTAATAAAACAAAAGCTAACCAAATGAACTACTTATTACTAACACGACACAAAGAAAAGACTAAAAAAAATGGTTTTAAAAACAGGTTTAAAAGCTTGAATCAATGGGTAGCTTACAAACTGTTGTCACTCTAGTTTTGAAAGAGCTCTTTGATAAACCTTTAAAAACAAGTTTTTAACTATAAACTCTTTCAATAAAACTGTTAATTAAAATATTAAAAATGTTTGTTAAAGTGACCTAAGTGACCCACAAGGTCTTTTGTAACCAAATTGACCATTTTGACTGTTATTGCCAACACTCCCTTTTAATTTTTGTGATAGTACTCTTTAAAACTGATTTATTAAGATTTTATGGTAAGCTTTTTGAAAACAGAATGATATCAAACAATGTTGAGCAAAAATATGCAAAAGAGACTAACAAATAAGCAGTTAATAAGCAGATAAGTAAAAGCAGTTTTATAAGGTAAATAAGTCAGTTTAAGGCCAAAAATTCATTAAATAGATGATAACAAGGCACAATAAAGTTAAATAAGATAAAAAACACATATAACCATACAAATAAGCAGCAAATAAGCAAAGATAAGCACTACTACAGTAAAAAGCAAAAAAATGGAAAAATAAGAAAATTTACCAATCCCTTGCTCAAAACAGGGAAAATAAAAAAGTCTACAAGCTCTAGCTTGTCAGAAAGACAAGCTAGTAGGTCTATAAGCTCTTCCACAATTAGCTTATCATCCAGTTTAAGCTGAGGTACTTTTGAGGGGAGGATTTTTTTTGTGTTTTTCTTAACAGTTTATACATTGAGTCACTTTTTATGAAAACAGGCTATAAAAGGCTTTAGTGAAAGCTTATAAGATCTTTTGAAAAACCTTTAAACACAAGTAAACTTAGATAGATTAAAACTAACTTCAAATTTTCATTAACTAAATAAAACATTATAAGATTTAAAAGACAATAATAAAAAATGACTTAAAACTAAAACTAGATGAAAAACTAAAAACTACTTCTTGCCAAATGGCTAAAATGAGCTCCTATTTATATAAAAACGACTAAGTGCTTTCCCTCTCTTCAATCTTTGTCTTCTTCTAGTTGTGTTTGGTTGCTGAGACAGAAACTATGGTGTGCGTTTGTTGATTTATTGTGAGGCAACGCACAAGACAAAATCCTAGCCTTTAAACTTTCTTTGAGCCCAAGTAGAATGATCAAGACCCTTGATTTTTGTTGTCCAATGAGGATACAAGGGATTGCCAGCTTGTTCTTGTTGGTTTGTGAGGTGGGGGAGAGTTTTAATAAGTTTTTGGCTGGGGGTGAACAGTGGTCGAGGATGGGGGACATGGAAGCGTGGATAGTGGGTGGAGTTAGGTTTTAAAATTGGCGGGAAGGGGTGTTTGTTTATAACTGGGTGCAGGGGTGAGTTTGGGTATATGGCAAAAGAGGTCCCTCATTCATATATGTTTCGTTTCATAGGAGGTCCAAAGTGGTGGTATCAACTTTGGGGGATGGCAGAAATGGCCCTTCCACTTGTATGATACTCTTGCAAATTTAGTCCTTGTGTGGTACAAGTTTCAGGAGTTGGCAGGAAAGGCCCCCCAACTTCTTTGTGGGCTTTTTAAAGGGTAGATGGGCTTATGTTTATTGATTGGGCCTAGTAGTCTTTATATTATATACTAATGGGCTTTCCCGGCCCATTAGATGGGTCGGGGTTGACTTTGACTTTTGTTGACTTTGGCTTCGATTTGACTTTGGCTTTTCCATGCTTTTCCATTCCGTGCTTGGTTTTGTCCGTTTTTGCTTGATTTTTCGTCCTTTTGTCGGATATCCGTTTCCTGCACAATATAAGTGAAAACATACAAATACAACGTATTTTTGGTACGTTTTGGGTCATTTAAGTTCGGTTTTAATGGTGAAAGGTATGTGTAAATAAACGCATACCAAAATCCCCCATACTAAGATATTGCCGTGTCCTCACGCAATGCTATGAAGTAAGCACTTTGAAAACTAAGAATCTCGATCCCCCTCGACTAATAACCTCAAAAAGTAGCTAAGTGTTTATCAAGGGGAATTTAAGGACTCATAAGCTTTGACAAGCCCCATTTTTACCATTTTTAAATATATACACTAACTACCACTAATATTTTTGTATTTTTCATTTTAAACAACTACTAACTTATTTGGCTTTCGTTATTTTATAACTTTTAGGGATCATAAAATAAGATGCATTTCGATCTGAGAATGCCCCCAAAAAGGATAAATTCATTGTTCCCGATTTTTCACTTGTTCCAAACCAAGCTTAAAATGAAATCACAGTTAAATATCGGTTAAGATGCTAACACTACTCATATTTGCAACTTGTGAACTTTTCACTCCCGACAATTATTATATCTTAGGTGTATGTGCTATTTTGAATTTCACTTTGGATCAATATTTTGCAAAATTCTATGTTTCACGTTCCACCCGAGAATAATGAGTTTGAAGGCGAGATCATCCTATGTAGCGACTTTCGTCTCGGCACATCCCAACCTTGCGGCTAAGTGACCAGGCTTTTGAAACCTCACAGAGACTAGTATTGGGACTCACAAACCTTAGGTTTCATAAACTCTTAGGTTTTCCGTATACACATAGCTTATAAAATAGAATAGTCAAAGTTCAAAAGCATATTTAAATTTAACAAAAAAAGATCTATTTATTAATTTACACTTAATATTAAACATTTGTGCAATTGTAACCCTCGACCTTTTAGAAGGCTGCAACATCGGTTGTGAGCCGGCAAGATGCAGCAAACTTTTATCAGTCTCGGATTTATCTTACAATGGTGCTTCCTTTAGAAGCAGTAATAATCCGGTTGTGAGCCGGCAAGATACTTCAACTTTTTATCAGCCCACAGTTATATTATATGTATAGTATTTTTCTTTGTCATTTTTCCATCATCAGATAATTTATATATATGTATAAACTATTATATGAGATATATAAATACTACATCATATATATATATATAATAAAATATATCATATATATAATGCACTAAGTTTATATTCTCTTATATGAATATATGATTATATATAAATAATACCTATAGGGAAGACTTCAATTTGAAAAAACTGTAAGTATAACACAATTTGCACTACTGCTATAAGTTTTTTGCTATAGTACTACAATAGCAAAGAATAATTGATGCTCTAAGTTTATCTTCCTAAAAGCACGTATATAATGTAAGTATAAATTTGAACTAAGGCTAAAGTTTTTGCTATATACTACATAAAAATTATTGATTTAAGTTTAATCTCCAAAAATAGCACGTATATTAATCAGGTTAAGAGCTTATGGGAGAAAAAGCGACAAATTACACACATGAGCTCTTAAGATTTCCAAATAATCCTTGTTTAGCATCCCACTCATAATTAACACTATCATTTTTCATTCTTCGCGAAGATTCGCGAACGCTTAGTCTAAACGTTAAGGAACAAGCTAGAGCTCAACACGCTCGATCGAGTCAAAATTTTCTCTTAATCTACCCAGCAGGAATGTTAAAATTGTGACAAAACACTTATTTTATTTTTGAATTTTTTTTTTCATTTTTTTGAAATTTTGGTGGTAAAAACGGGATTACGTGAAAACCACGATTGCAGGCATAGGCATAATCAAATCGAAGATCCCCCCATACTAAGACTAAACATTGTCCTCAATGTTTTACGAAGGGTCTCTACGCAAATCCTAAGCCTTTTATTAAGTATGCCTAAAGATAAACGTTAGTAGATAAGATTTGGATATCGGATTCCCAAAATGAAGCTGAGGATCTGAAGCTCTTGTGATCGAAGGACAAAAACCGCGAGCATGAGAGGCTTCAAAAATCCAGGACATCCTAGACAATTGATACGCTAAATAATATATACTAATATAATATATTTCCACAAGAGCAATTAAGAAAATTCCCTAAGGAAAATTCACTCTTTAAAATATATATATAATATATAATATACGTATGTTTACCGAAAAGTATGATTTCCCGGGTCGTTTTCCCAACGATTTGAGAAATTGAAACCTCGCTTGATATTGGATACTGATTTTAATGGGTTCGAAGATAGATTGGGTTTTCTATAACTACTAATTAAAAGCACAATTAAACACAAGTAATTAAAAATAATTTAAGCACTAAATCAATTAATGGGAAACAAATAAAACGCGACCAATAAGCAAATAAATCAAAATTAAATCCTAAAAATGCAAAAGAAATTTCTAAACCTAAGATAGGACAAAAGAAAATTTTAGGAAAAAGAAAAACATTTTTTTGAACTTCTTTGTGGAAAGGAAGTTCATAAAGAGGAGGATTAAAATCCTCAAGAATTAAAGAAGCATTAGTGGTCTTCTTTACATTCTTTTCCATTATTGCAAGATTGGTGACTTCATAAAGGTTTTCATGAATTAGTATACCCGGATTAAATACCTTGTCCTCGTTGTTGGTCGAAGACAAAGCATCAACCTTGGAAAAATCCTCATAGAAAACCGAGTCACACTCGGGAAAAGGAAGGAAATCACTTGATCCAGGAAGATCAAGTTCATCAATCAAGATTTTAGAATCTTTGATTTTCTCTTCCTTGGAATCAAAAGGATCATCATAAGTATCATCATTAACGGTCTCAAGATTAAAAAGTTCATCATCATAATCATCCCATAATGGTGGGGATGAGTAATCAAGAGCATGTTTATCGGTGAACATCTCAGAAATGGTATCAATAATATTATTATCAAGAGAATTTTCATCAATCGAATCTTCGAGAATAGAATCCATTCCCTTGATAGGATCATGGTTAAGCAAATACTCTATTTCTCGAAGATCGGATTCGGCTTCAAAGGAAAGATCATCATTTCCTGGTGAAAATGTGATGTGAGTAAGTTCATCGCCAAACTCTTTAAGAAAATAGTCGCTAGTCTCAGAAATCGGGAGACTAGGTGAAGAAGAAGTGGTACTGCCACTTAAAGAATTATGAAAAGGAGGGAGAGGAGATGAAGGATTACTATTTCCCGGTGGAAATGAATCACTTGCGAGATAAGCTTCGAATTCTTCCCAAATTAAATCACTTTCTTCGATGGAAGTAAGTGTGGGGGAAGAAGAAGAAGACTTGGTCTCGGGTTCCGAAATCGGAGTGGGATTGCCACTCAATGGATTATCATGATATGGAGGGAGATCTTTGGTTTTATCAAGATTTAGCAAGTTCTCAATAATGTCTTCCTCCGGATCAAAGATATCATCATTAACTTCCGGTGAAGTTAAGTCGGTATGAGAAGTGAGAGAAGAAGTGGGATTGCCACTTGGATGATTTGTTGCAAACAAATCTTCAAGAATTTACTCATTTGAAACATTGTAGACATCAATCATGTTGATTGATTCTTGATGAGGTTCGTTTTAATAGCTTGAAGTATCATGTCTCATATTCAAGATTAATCTTTCATTACCATCACGGAGAATCATTTCTTCTCCGTGAACGTCAATCAAAGCATGAGCGGTCCGTAAGAAAGGTCTTCCCAAGATGAGGGGGACACGGGGATCGCTTTCATAATCAACAATGACAAAATCAGCGGGAAATGTGAACTTTCCAACCGGAACAAAGACATCTCTTGCAATTCCGACCGGAGTGCAAATCTCACGATTAGCAAGTTCAAGGGTCATTTGTGTGGAAATAAGCTCGGGTAATCCTAACTTTTTCCAAACCGAGAGTGGCATCAAGTTGATGCTAGCACCTAGATCGGCCCCCTAATATATCTGGGGCCGCCGAGACCGCCTTTGCCAGACAGTCAGCTTTCAGCTCCTATAAATAGTGGGTCATCTCCAACTGATTTTACAACCCTTTTGCATGATTTTCTTTTAGTTCTTTCTCTCTCTAAATCTTACTAAATCTCTCTAAACCTTTGATCATTTAACTTGTTTAATATTGTTTAAATGTGATCTAATCTTCTATCCTTTCCTCTTTTCCTTAAGTGCATAAGAAGAACTTCGGTCATCTTCAAGATCCGAAGTTATGTAGTCTAGTTAGTCCATTTGTAACATTTGTTACATATAGATCGAGTTAATGTCTTCCAATCTTTAGTAGTGTGTAGATCCAAATGATTTGTATATTTGGATGGGTTGATTGTGGGTTGGTTAGTATTTTAGGCCTTAAAATACATTGGTGAAGTGGTGATAGATTAGGTTCTAGCTAAGATTAGGACTCGACATCTAGCTTAGTGTCAGAAAATAATGTAAGCGACGCGGTTTATGTGTTTAGGCCATAAAACACAAGGTTTGTTATGTTGGGCCATAAAACATAACGGGTTTGGTTGTACCCGAAGAAGGACTCGACATCTAGCTTAGTGTCGGAAAATAATGTAAGCATTGGTATAAGGTTTTCTCCGCCGAAAGGGAGCTTGTTGATTAGTGAAGTAACTCTCGAGTTGGATACTCAAGGAGTGGAGTAGGGCGAAGAGGAGCTTCATGACCGAACCACTATAAATCATCGTGTCGGTTTGCATTTTCTTTTACCTTTCTCTTTACTTATGTCTTTACATTTATCGCTTTACTTTTACACTTGCATTGTGCTTATGATTGTGTGAATTGTTGTGTATGTTGTGTTAGTCATGGTTGTGTAGCTCTTTGTAGTAAACATTGTGAGTGTGGATATATTGGTAGAATATGCGCTAGTAATTGTAAATCCATTATCGACACTTCTCATATTGCGTCAAACTTGATTGGTGATTTGATACAAATGATCTAGTCCGAAAACCTCTTCTGGAGGCGGTCCCTTTAAATAGGGCGGCCCCCTGATGTACTAGGCGGCTCCCATATATTTATGGCACTGCTGGCAGAGAGTGATATAATCTTTGACCTTAAGTTTTTTAAAGGAAACGTATTCACCCCCTTTTACTTTCCACAGAAATATTTTTAGTCTTCTCATCGGATCTATTCCCTATGTTTAATTACAAATAAAAGAATAGATTTACTGAGCAACACAAATTTTGTCAAAACAACGGATTCATTATCTTTCTTATGAGTGAACATGATTGGTCATGTCCATACCAACTTCTTTTTTTTGGAACGACAGAATTTTATTAAAAAACAACTAGCAAGGAGCTAGAAAAATTACAAAGATATTAAATGATGATTTTTAAGCCATTCAATCCAACTAAATTAGCCTTTACATCTATAACGGCACCAATAAAACGACCGAGACACCACATCTTCAAATACCACTGCCTTTGAAGGAAACTCCGAGTCGAAAACACATTTATTACGGAAACTCCAAATATGCCACCACATAGCATAACAAACTCCTTCAAAAAACTGCTTATGCTTAACCAAAGCCGCAAGCTTAAAATCCACTCCAACCAATCTTCATAGGAAGACAAGTCCAAATAGCTAACATCCCACCATCGAGATATCTTGCGCAAAACCTCTCTAGAAATTCGGCAAATGAATAAAATGTCTCAAGATGACTTAACCGCCTCACCACACATAGGGAATATAATGGACTCGATCTCCATGCCCCTCTAAGATATATTAATTCTAGTTGGTAAACAATCTATCTTAACTTTCCAAGCATGAACATTTACCTTGATAGGCATCGCCTTAATCCAACGCGTCTTAGAAGTAACCTCCGACAACATTTAATCATCAAGCAACTTTCTAACCGAAGCAACTGAAAATTATCCCGAGCCCTCCAGGGACCACGTCCATCTATCCCTCATATCAGCGTGCAAAGTACCTTCCACCTTTTCCACCATCGCATCAAACTGAACTCGTTCCACACCTCCCCTTGGCTTACGACAAAAAAATAAACCAAGTTACTATGATTCATCTTTGAATCAACATCTATATTTTTACTCAGCTCCAACGCGTATAACCTAGGGTATAAGTTTTTGAAAACAGTACGCTCACGCCATGGTTCCTCCTAAAACAAAGTGTTAGCCCCATTTCCCAAATTTTTATGAATAAAGTTAACTAAATCAGTACCTTGCTCTTTAAACAATTCCACTTCATGAACAATATCTAACCATATGGAAGGGAAAGACGATTTGGCCTTCTTACCAATTTTTCCATCTCCTCCGTGAATCGCTTTAATAATCCTTGTCCATAAAGACAAGCTTGGAGTAAAGAAACGTCACACCCATTATAAAATAAAGAACTCTATTCAATGCAAATAAACTCGACACCCCTAAGCCACCTTTGTCTTTTGAAGCCAATACATTTTTTCATTTCACCCATATTGGTTTTTTACCGACAAGATCAACTCCATTGAAAAAATGAGATCGAATGGATTCCATTCATTGTAACACCTTCATGGGAACTTTAAATAGTGACATATGATAGATTCGCACTGAGCCTAATACCGATTTAATAAGAGTTGATCTACCACCTATTGATAGAGTCTTCATCTTCCATTTAGATAACCTAGTAACCATACCCTCTATCGTCTCTTTCGAAGACTGAATTCGAGACATAAGCCCACCCACTTTCGATCCTAAATAAGTAAATGAAGTTTTGAGAGTGACACAACCAATTTTCATTGCTGTTTGATCCACTTTGTCCGCATCTACAAAAATTCCCAAAAGTTTACTTTTGCTCATGTTAATACGAAGCCCCGATGCACGATGAAAACACTCCAGAACAGGAACAATAATATTAATATTGGAGTCATTCCACTTACCCACAAATATAACATCGTCGACATAGAACATATGAGATAAATGTAACGAAGAACTTAAAGTGATACCATTGAACATATCTGCGTCCACCACTCTTTGGAACGATATGTGTAAACTTTCTATAACCAGAATAAACAAAAAAGGAGATAACAGGTCCCCCTGTTTCAAGCCTTTATAAAATTGAAATTCCTTCGTGGGGCTACCATTACCATAACCGAACTCCTAGACGAACGAAGACAATTTTGGATCCACCCACACCACTTGTCACCAAAACCAAATCTTCTCAAAATATCATCCAAAAAGTCCCACCGAACCGAATCATAAGCCTTCTCAAAATCGACCTTGAAAACTAAAGACTGTTTCTTCTTCGACTGCACCATTGTAAAATTTCGTTCAAAATAAAGGGACCATCCAGGATTTGTCCATCAACAACAAAAGCTGATTGAACCTCATTAACAAGATTTCCTAAAATGATCACAATACGATTTGCAAATTTTTTTGCAATGATTTGATATAAGCTCCCGATTAAGCTAATAGGTCTAAAGTCTTTGACCATATTAGTATCATGAATATTTGGGATTAAAGCAATAAAAGAGGAATTTTCACCTTTAGGGAAGTACCCTTGTTGAAAAAAACAACTCACCGCATCCACAACATCACTTTCTATAATCTTCTAATACTGACAATAAAAACCGAACGTAAACCCGTCCGGACCAGGAGATTTTTCTATCCCACAATCCCATACTACCTTTTTTTATCTCATATTTAGTCACTTCACATTCCAAATCATCACGTTGGTCAGAAGTTAATTTACTCGGGAAGTTCAAATTAATATGAAACCGAGTCTCCGTCGGATTTTCAAAACGTTTTTTAAAGTGTGATAAAAACTCCCTTTTCACCAAGTCGGGAGATTCGATGCAATTACCATCAACCAAAATGCCACGAATAGCAAGCTGACTCCTTTTTTTTATTAAGGATACCACGATAATACTTAGATTTTTCATCTCCCTCAATAGCCTATTTAATCTTCGCCTTTTGAGCCAACTCCAACGATTGAAGCTTCTCTAACTCTTGAAGCATTTTTATGACATTTGTTCTTTTATTTACTACATCGACATCACCTTCACCTTTATCGATAACCAAATCCAATTCTGCAAGCTCATTTTTTAAATTACACTTGTTATTTCTAAAATCCTCCTTATTCTTTTTATTCCACCCCCTAATCTTTTCTTTCAGGTATTTAAGCTTTTTCATCATCTTGATCATAGAATTTGTATCCACCACTGGCACTTCTTTCCAAGAATCTTCAACAAGCTTATCAAAACCCTCTATATCGAACCAATAGTGAAAAATATCTAAATAGAACAGTGATGTGTTATTAAAGCTTTAAATTTATAATACTAGTTTTATCCAATTTCCAACTAACACACGGGTAAAGTATAAACCCTCGTTTATAGTATAGGTTTAGGGTAAGACCAGGTCGTTCCACGGGATTGGTAATTCTAAAAAGAGTCGACTATATTACGAAAAGGGTAAATCTTATAGACTGTCACGATCTGAAGATTTTAAGGTACTTCAAGATATAAAATAATGTTGTTTGGCGGTACGAGAACAAATATGAATAAACTTAGATGGATAATGGTTCAAGAATTAAAGTATAATCGATTATAGAAAAGGGTAGTTTACTAAAATGATTGTCTATTTATTATAATCAAAAATCCTTTCGGCCTTTACTTTTGATTACAAAAATGCTTTAAGTTTGATTCAAGTTTGGGAAATAGGAATATGAACTTTCTTAACCAAGTTCGTTAGACATGAGGTTAAGCGTTAAACCTTTTTACCCTTGGTTAATGATCATTTTGTTAGCCAATCCTCACAAGGCTAGCATCTAGTTGTCATAGACAAACAACTTGGAAATCACGCATTTAGCCAGAGTCTTTTGACCTATATCCGGACTAGAATGATGATCAAATGATGATTAATAAGTCCAAGTGTAAAAACATCAAGTTCATATTGATAATTTCTAAAATTCACTAGTTTATCCAAGTTTAATCCATAATTCTCTCATGATCCCCAAACAAACATGTTAAACTACTTCATATCTCATCAATTCAAAAACATACAAGCATGATCAATTAAGAATTCATAATATAAAAGTAGGGAAACGTGTTTATACCCCCTGATAGGTACTCGATGCATGCTGCCATTCATGAAACAGTCTTGATTGCACTACCTTCGCAGCGCGCGCACTCGCGCACGCTCTCTAACATACCTTAACACACTCAGAATTTCAATTTAAAAAAAAAAACAACACTATAACACCTTCTTAACACAACCTTCTGAGATCAAATGGAACTTTCCTCTACTAAAACCTGGAATGTGATGAAGAATAAGGTTTATTCTTCAACAATTCCCTAAGAACAATTTCCTAACTATTTAGAAGTGATTATAGATGATTAGAATGAAGAATGGGATGCCTTTCTCCTCCAAAATCGTGCTCTATTTATAGCCTTTGAGTGAGCATCAGTTGCTAAAATTTGGGGAGTGAAAGGTTGCACAATCATTGCAATCATTTATGATTTGCGAGTAACTGCAGGAGAAGTATGCCGCACAAGGAAAATTGTGTGCCGCACTTGGTGTTTAATTAAATGGCATTAACTTCGTTGTGAAGTACGCAACACAAAAAGAATTGTGCGCCGTACTTTGGCTTCATTCATTAACTCATTAGATTTTCTTCTCGATTCATCATATGACGACCGTTAGTGTATTTAACAGGATTTCTTTGCACGTTTAGTCTTTTTCTTCACTTTTGGTCCTGAAATGAATATTACACAACAAACAAGCAATTTTGCAATATTTCATGCGTTAACATATATATTTAATGTATTTTCGAGGGATATTTTATGTATATTTGAAGCGTTATCAAATCCCCCCATACTTAGCTTATTGCTTGCCCTCAAGCAATCAAAGCGAAAGTATTTCATTTTAACAAAACAAATTAATGATCACAAGCACAGATAACGTGACAAAGCAACTCACGAATTTTTATAGATAAATATCTTTTTCACATTCGCTCACTAATTTAGTAAAATTGGATAGTAAACGGAAGTCACTCATACGCGCAGTCATGAAATGTTCAAATTACCATAGGCTTGTACAAAAAACTAAATTTCACCGACATGGCGTAAGCACCAAACATAAACATCAAAAGAGATAATGTATTTAGAGATATTATTTATTATTTATTAAAAAAGGTTTGTAATAAAATCATAATCCATCTTATCCGTAATACATCCAACTTATTCCTTCACATCATTCTTTTTTTTACCGAAGGCTTTATTTTTGCCTTATTTCACTTTATCTTGGGGGAAACTTGCTTTCCCCCATACTTAGGATAAGCACACTACTTCAAACGAACTTAGAAGTTTGCAACCTTCGCACTTTATTTAAAGAGCAATACCAACATTTATGTTTCTTAATTCGTACGGATAAAATTTCAATATTATTATTTAGAATTCTTTGTGGAACAAAAATATTTTTGTTTACTTATATTTATTTTTTTTGATCACCTTTTATCAGTAAATATGTTTATAACACGCGATCGTGTTCCATAATACGGTCTCATAAGATTTCAGCACATGTTCTAGAATTTACAATCTCTCGGCACACTCATATTATTTAAATTCAATATCGTTGCTCTTGAAAAGCGACAATTACTTTAATATACAAAGCCGTAACGAAGGATGTGATATTTGTAATTGCTCTCTAATACTCATCGAGGAAGCTAAAGATATTTATTGTGCCATGAGGTTGATTTGTCGTGATTCCAGGTTTCTGTAATTCTAATCATCATTAATGTTTTCTGGTGTATAAATATGCTAGTAATGTTATCAATCCAGAGTCAGATTGCTTATATGTGATCAAAAAAATATTATTTTCAAAAATTTCTTTTAACCTCTTTTTAAATTTAATTTTAACTTAAACTTTAACTTTTCTAGTTTATCTCCCCCATACTTAATATGAGCATTGTCCTCAATGTGAAAATATTATAGAGAAAGATAAAATGGAAAGTGAAATAATACTTTTCAATTGATATTCTAAATATTTGGTTCACGTCATTTCGTCATGCGTACTTCTCTTTTTCGTTTTCCTATTGCAAATATAAACATTGCATGGCACACAAATAATAATAATAATCCTAATTAATTATTAATAGAAAGTACGATAGTATTGTTATAATGCCAACAGAGGCATTTTACACACCATAATAATAATAATAATAATAATAATAATAATTAGAGAATTGTTTTTAGAACATAAGTGACCCAAAACATGCGATCGCAGAACCAACTCGTGTGTCGTCGACAATAATTTCATCGTCCCTGCTGCTGCTACTGATACTGTGGTGAGGGAGGCGGGTACTGCTGATAATACTGGTCATACTGCGGCTGAGCATAACCAGGTGGATTGTAAGCTCCCCGCATTGGAATACTGTAAACCCCAGCCATATGCTCAAACACTCCCTAGTACATGTCCTAGTGATATGACTGCTTATACTCCATCCGCTCTATCACCTCTTGGCATATCTCTATCCTACCCATCCTATCATACAAATCCTGCATAGATGCTCTTAGAGGTCTAGGAATACCAACTCTAGGTACACCCAGCTATGGATCTTCGAGAATGAGCCTATCCTCGGAGTTGATCAAATCTCTAAGTGTAGTTGTATCCAAATCCCTATAGTAAATCGGAGCACTTAAACTCCTCACCACATCCTCAGTCAACACCCTGCATTTCCTAGCAATCTTTTAGATAAACTGTCCACAACAAATTTGACTTTCTTTTTCAGTTCCAGCTCCTTTCCTCTTCATCCATCTCGCAATCAACCAAGCCACATTCGCATACCCATTTTGGTGTCTAGCATCAAACATACTCAAAAGCCATAAATCATTCTTCTGAACCTTGTCATATCAGTCATCCTTTGACACAAACCATAAGTAATCATTTTGTGAATCACCCTCAAAATTAGGTTCTTGATAGTAGAAGTATGACTCCTAGATAAACTAAGGTTTTCCTCTCAACTAATGCTTAACCAATAATCTTGGGCGTTAAAATGTTCATCACTACGCAGACCTCCTTCAAAAGTAAACATTAAAACCATCTTCTTCCAGCTCATCAGCATGATACAATCCCAATCTATGAGCAAACTCCAACAAAGTCAAACATTGGAGCACGTCCACCAAGTCTAAACTTGATGATCTTCTTGGTTTGTAACTCATCATCAACACAAACTTCATCAAATTTCATAGTAGAATAAAACTTGTGGTAAAACTCGGCATAAATTGGCTCATTGATATTAAAAGCTCTAATCCAAGCACGACCAGTAAATATCATCTTATAATATGATTCAGCTACATGCCAACCTAATTCTTACATGTCAAGTTCAATTTCTCCAATCAAACCCATATCTGTTTAGCACATTCCCAGTTTATGACACAAGGCGAGTAAATGTGTCTAGGAAGCAATTGGGCCAATCTAGTGTTGTACCTAGACTTTGTATCTTTGTGACATCCTTCCCACAGCAAGAACTCATGGTGAATTTGTGGAAGTAATACCTCTTCCACAGTTTCATGCTGTCTAGAGCGTTTGGATCGTGATGATCCGGCCTCATCATCACGTGTTCCCATAGTCTACACATAAAAAACAATCAACAATAAAGTTATAGTTATGTTAGAAATGATTTGGTACCAATAGTCATAGTTTTTATTGTTTTTGAAACATTTTGTTACATTCTGATGTAAAATGTGTGGCGCACTTCCCTGAAGTGCGGCGTACTTCCTGGAAAATGGGCAAAGTGCGGCGGTTTTGGGACAAAACCGGCGTACTTTCTGGGCTGATGAAAATTTTTATGATCTTCAAACAATTTATTTTTAAATGTAAATTTATAATATGAACAGTGTTTTTTAGATTAATCATTATCAAGCATGCATGCATCAAATAACTTCTAAATATCCTAATTCAAAGGGTTAATTGTTCATATGAAACATGGATTTTAGTTTTCCTAATCTAATTATTATAAACCCTAAATGACAAGCAATTAAAACAAATTGATATTAAACAAGTTTAAGGAATGATATAAACATACCCTAGGCATGATTAAATGATTGATGGATTGATCTTTGAAAACTTTTTCTTTGTTTTTGTGAGAACCCCGGCGGTTTTGGTGAGTGTGTGAGTGTTTTTTTTATAATGGGTTAAAATCGTGTTTGGCAAGTTTTATCTATGATAACCGCTCAAAAGTGCGGCGCACTTCCCAGAAGTGCGGCGTACTTCTCCCTTTATATTTATAGTTTATATTGTTTTTTTTAAAACTTATATTGCACACTTCATAATTTAAACATAATTTCAATCCATCATATACTTGATATTAATATTTATCTAATATCGGATTAATATCCGTACATAAAATGTAATCCATTATGGATTGATACAAATGATTTTATTTTTAAAACATAGAGTAAAAACAAGAGAATATAGCTACTCCTTTATTCCATCTTGTTCCACTTCTTTATTCCATAAATCAGTTGGGTGACATGATGTCACTCAACTTGTGGTACTTCGACAACTTCCTGTCCGTTTTCTTTGTTGTAAACCCTTGTAGATAAATATTTTCATACGGAACAGTTAATCTTATCTCAGTTCGCCATTGCCCTGTCGCTTCTTCTTCTTTAGTATATGAACCCTTATAATCAGGCTTCCAGTTGACGTTCTTTAATGGTACTGGTAACGATCCAATGAAACCAAATGCCTTCTTCCAAACACTAATTTTCTGGAATGGGTTAGTTACGGTTTTTATAGCTAATGATCGCTCAGCTGGATCCTTATAACTTAAGTACGGTGCAGGTTTTGGTCCATATATCGGTGCTCCAAACTTATTCCTTTTTATCTTGTAATCTTCCTCGTCATCACTATCACTTTCTGCATTTCTCATAACATCTGATCTTGCAGCACGGAAGGTTTGGTGACAAAACCCATCAAAGATTGAGAAAAGTCTCTCCAGAGTATTGAATATGCCACCAATCTTACGCAGGAATCCTTGACCAATGACTATTGGTGAATCACGGTCGATCAGAATAACTAAGATCAGAAACTTGGCAATCAAGGTAGTGACCCCTACCTGATAGAGAACATTTATGAGTATCCCCATAGTTTCTGTCTGAGTGTGATTTATCATCGTGATTCCTCTATCCACCTTCTTCATATCGTCTCTCCCTAACTGCACATAGATACGGAAAGGCATAGTATTTATATCCGACCCGGTATCTACTAATGCATTTTTGTTAACTGATATAGCAATTCTATACACGTATAATATAATATAATAAGTATAGAAAATTACCAAGATACCCTTGAGGACAAAGGTAAAAAGGAAAATCTTTACAAACATATATATAATATAATACGTATATTTACCGGGAAGTATGATTCCCGGGTCGTTTCCCCAACGATTTATGAAATTGAAACCACGTTCTTGTTTGGACAATGATTTGAATGAAAACGAAGATTGATTTGATTATCTATGACTACTAATTAAAAACAACAATTAAAATAAGCAAACACAAGCAATTAATGCATAAAAACAATTAACGGGAACAAAGAAAACGCGACAAATAAGCAACTATACTAAATTTAACTCCTAAGGATGCAAATAAAATTTCTAAACCTAAATTAAGGCAAAAGAAAATTTTAGGAAAAAGAAAATTATTTTTTTGATTATTTTTGTATTTATTATGAATTAAAAACTAATTAAATCTATTTAAATCCTAGAAAATAGCAAATTAATTCCTAAAAATTCTAAAAAATGATTTTTAAACTTAAAAAAAACTAAGAAATGATAAAAACTCAGAAAACAATTTTTAACTATTTTTTATATTAAAATCCTATTTTTAAAATTAAATTTAAAAACTTAAAAATGAAAATAAAAAGTTAAAAGTGATAAAAATGATTTTAAAGTTTGTAAAACTAAAAGTAATTATTCTAATACTAAAAACTATTTTTTTGTATTTTAAAAAAATATTTTTTTCTATTTTTTATTTGATTTTCGAAAATTTAAAACTAAGAAAAATTATAAAAAATAAACTAGTAAATGGAAAAATGCCAAAAATTTACAAAAAATCCTAAAAGTTGAAAGGAACTTAAGAAAAATGAACACTAACTAGCAGCTAAACAAATAAGCCCTTAATAAGCTGTGATAAGCTACGGCTTAAAAAAAATGAAAAAGGTAATAAAGGATTTTCGTGTACAAAGCTCAACGGATGAGCTATTGTAGCACAAGGGTTAAGGCTTTGGGTTTGTGAGGGAGAGGTCTTGGGTTTGAGTCCCAGGCACAGGTTTTTGTAAAAAAAAATTATTTTTGAAAAGCTAAAAAGCAACAAGGAAGATAAGCTAATAACAAACAACTTTTGTGAAAGTACTATTTCTAAAAGCTGAAAGATAAGCTGTAAATGCTTAACAAAGTCTGACAGAAGCTACTAACTACTATTTTTAGCTTTTTTTTTTACTTTTTATGAAAAACTATAAGCTACAATAAGCTGGAAATAAAGGCAAATAAGCTACTAGCAATCTTAAACCTACCCTATTAAGCTAAGATGAACAGAATTAAGCTCAAATAGACAAGACATCAGCTGAAAATCAAAATAATCTCCTCTGCACACTTTAAACCAAACAGCCCTAATGGCAGACATTAAGCTTAAAATTAAGTACTCAAATAAGCACTACAAGACTTGTGACTTATATTTTCTCAAAACCTGATTCAAATCCTTTATACAAATGCTTTTTGAAACTAATTTGGAAAGCTAGAGCTTATGAAAAAGCTTATTAAGACAGACAGGTCAGACATCTTATGCTGTCTTTTGATTTTAAAAAGACAAAATACTAATTTAGGAGCTAAAAACAGATTATCTAAAAAACTTTTTCTTGAAATCCAACTTGAAACCACTAAACTACTACCCCAGATCTACTATCTTACCAAAAATCAAGACTTAACAACAATTAGTACCCTCTGAATTATAAGCTAGAAAATGGCTCTTTATCTGTTTTACTTATCTGATGCATTTGACATGACAAAGATCAAAAACTTTGATGATTAATATGCAGACCTAATGAACTTAATCTAACACTTATAAAACTCAAAACTAAGACTAATGAAACTTAGTGCAAGTACTAGAAATGAATTTAGCTAATAATGCAAGCTACACCCTACAGATTTGGACAAAATCTAATCTAACCTATGAAAACTTGAATGACTCTTAATCTAGCTTATAGAACTTCACAAACAAACTTATTTGAGTGATTTAAAACAACTATCAAAAACCAATTGGCCACTAACAATATTAACGTTAGGTTAATACTATTATGCCAAACACTACTTTAAACTTGATCAAATCTATTTAGGCATATGAAATTTAAATCTAGCCATCATAACTTGCATACCAGATAATAAGCAGCTTTTAACAACATTAATAAGCAAATATTAATTAGCAAATAAGCCAGAGTCTATAAGCTATAACTATTCTACTCATGATTGAACTATGACAGATTCAATAGGTAAAACAATAGAAAATGAGATCTAAGCTACTTAAGTGGAAAACAGATTATCAAACTTAATTATTAAGCACAAAGAGTTAGTGTTAAGCTAAAATAAGCAAGAAATAAGCAAAATTAAGCAATTATTAAGCTGGAAACTAAAGACAAAAATTTAAAGAGAAAACTTACATAAGCCTTAGCTAAACAAAGGCTAGAAAAGCTCAAATGAACAGTCTATAAGCTCTGGCTTAAGCCAGTATAAGTCCTTATGAGCTCTTCCAAAGCTAGCTCATCTTCCTTAAGTCCATATTCCAAAAGCAAAGGTACTTATAGCTGATTTTAAGGTTTGAGTATGTTGAAGGCTTATTTAAGCTCAATCTTAGCTTAGAGACTAAGAGAGCTTGTAGAGAGCTTATCAAAGCTTATGGAACAGTAGCATACAAATTTGAGGATATGAGAGCTTAATAATGAAAGCAGCTTATGAAAAATTTAAAATGAGAATTTTATTAATACTAAAAACGGGTTACAAAGCTTGATAAAAGATGATTACAAATGCTTAAAAGAAAATTACATTTAAAAATTAAAAGCTCTTAACTTAAAAATTATAGGGAAAAAGAAGATTGAGAAGATAGATCCCTCTCTGAGTGAGTGAGTAGGCCTTTATATAACTGTCAAGGGAAGCTTCTAGGTCCTTAGCCTCTGCACACGCTCCTTTCAATCCTGGCCTTCAATCATTACCAATCATTGGAAGCTCAATCTTATCCGTTGGATCACTCCTTAGCTCACACGGATTGCCAATGTGGCAATCCGTGAAGTGACATTGATGTTTCTTCTGTGAGTGTCTCTAGTGTAAATAACCATCCCTCTTGTGCTTTCTTCACTTATCCACGTGTCCATTTTCTTGAAATTGACCAATAGGAAAACGTTGAGGACGTTTTATCCCTGCCATAGTGTTCCTTAACCTTCGAATTTACTATCCTAACCCTCAATTATCATTTGCCCTTTGGTTTTTGACCTGTGGGTAAATGTAGAATACAATCTACAGTAACCATTTTACCCGCCCTTTTTATTTAACTAAAGGGGGGGTTTGACTGGGGAATGAGTATTGGGCTTGACTTCAGCTTATTAAAAGGATTTTGGGGCCTTGGGTCAGAATTTAACGGAATATGGCCATGGGTCCTTGGATTGTGTTATAAGGAATTAACAGGATGGTTTAACTCTTATAAAACCAAGGAGATAACACCGTTAGTTTTAGAGATTTAATTTTAGTAATATTGGTTAACTAAGAGGGACGGTTTGGTATATTTGGGATTTGTCCTTTTATCGGTTGACCCACTGTTGACTAGGATGACTTTTGTTGACCACTATGACTTTGATATCATCTCTCGGCTCTTTGTGTGCTCTTCCATTCCTGTGTCCGTGTTTGTCCGGGTTTTGACCCTTTTCTTGAGATTTTTGCATTATTCGTACCTATACAATCATAAAGACAAAACAAGCAATATTCAAGCATTTTAAGCACAATTTTGTCTTTTTAGGGTTATTTTTGATATAAAATGGATATGTGTTTTCACACATATCAAAATTCCCCAAACTAAGCGATTGTGTGTCCTCATGCAATGTTATATGCTCTATAACCAAATACCTCAAAACTTCCCCAAACTAAATCTCTGAAAAGTAGCAAAGACTTTTGTGGAGAGAGTTAAAAAATCACAAGTTATAAAACACCCCTTTTTCCCATTTTTCTAAAACTTTTTTTTTATATTTTCTTATATTTATAATATAACTGAGATTATTTCGACTTTCATTATTTCCATAACTATTAGGGATCATAGAACAAGATGCATTTCGATCCGAGAATGCCCCCAAAAAGGATAAATTCATCGTCCCTAATTTTCTCTTATCCAAACCAAGCTTAAAACAAAATCACAGCTAAATATCAGTTAAGATGCTAACACTACTCATATTTGCAACTTGTGAACCTTTCACTCCCGACATTTATTATATCTTAAGTGAGTGTGCTATTATGAATTTCAACCATGGATCAACTTTTTGCAACATACTATGCTTCACGTTCCACCTTAGAATAATGAGTTTGAAGGCGAGATCATCCCATGTAGCGACTTTCGTCTCGGCACATCCCAACCTTGCGGCTAAGTGACCAGGCTTTTGACACCCCACAGAGACTAGTATCGGGACTCACGGACCTTAGGCATAAAAAACTCTCAGGTTTCCCGTATGTTCATAGCTTATAAAATAGAATAGTCAAAGTGCAAAAGCATATTTGAATTTAACAAAAAGAAATCTATTTATTAATTTAAACTTAACTATTTAGACCTTATAAGCAATTGTAACCGCGACTTTTCGCAGCTGCAACATCGGTTGTGAGCCGGCAAGATGCAGCAAACTTTTATCAGTCTCGGATCTTTATTCTTACTATGGGCTTTCTTTAGAAGACTACCACATCGGTTGTGAGCCGGCAAGAGGTAGTAAACTTTTATCAACCCACAGCTCTTATTTTATTATTTTCTTTATATATATATATATATATATATATATATATATTTTTTTTATATATTTATTTATTTAGAGAAGACTTCTTTTTTGAAAAATTCAAGTATAAATTTGAACTAAGACTAAATTTTTTTGCTATATATTACATAAAAATTGTTGATTTAAGTTTAATCTCCAAAAACAACACGTATATTAATCCGGTTAAGAGCTTATGGGAGAAAAAGCAACAAGTTACATACATGAGCTCTTAGGATTTCCAAATAATTTTTGTTTAGCATCCCACTCATACTTAACTCTATCAATTTTTGTTCTTCGCGATAATCGCGAACGCTTAGCCTAAAAGTTAAGGAACAAGCTAGAGCTCAACATGCTCGATCAGGTCAAAATTTACTCTTATTCTACCCAGCAGGAAAGTCAAAATTGTGACAAAAACACTTATTTTATTTTTGAAATTTTAAAAATTTTCATTTTTTTTTTTAAAATTTTGGGTGGGAAAACGGGGTACGTGAGAACAACGGGTAAAAGTAGGTAAGATCATATCGAAGATATACTACCCCATACTAAAATCAAACATTGTCCTCAATGTTTCCTAGCCTAAGACTTAAAAACCCCATACTAGAACTCAAAAAGGTCGAATGCATAACTCAAACATGAAGAAAGTATCACAAATATCTTAAGCCGTTTATTAAGTGTGCTAAAAGATAAATGTTAGATGATAATAATCTTTAGGATATCGGATTTCCCCAAACTAATGGCAAGCAAAGGCTAGGAAGCTCGAGTGGACCGGGACAAAACACCGAACACGAGAGTCTTCAGAAAAGTTGGGTTCAATCCTGCAAACAATCACAAGTACAAACAACAAACACAAAGAACGGAAGAGTACAAGCCTCCTCACAACACATTAGAAAAATAGAAAGAAAAATAGAAAATGGATAAGCATGGGGTGCCTCCCACGAAGCGCTTTGTTTTTGGTAACCGAGTCACATAGCTTGACTCGATCCCTGAATTCATTCGTCCTTAGGGAAAGTTTGGAGATCTAGGACAACCATGGTTGGTGTGTCCCCTCCGAAGTAGTGCTTAAGTCGGTGGCAATTCACTTTGAAGTTTGATCCGTCAGAGTGAGATAATTTTGCAGTGCCATATGGAAAAACTTCGGTTATAGTGAAAGGGCCGGACCATCGGGTTTTAAGCTTTCCCGAGAATATCTTTAGACGAGAGTTGAAAAGCAAGACTTGATCACCAACATTAAAAATGCGGTTTTTGATCTTTGAGTCGTGAAGCTTCTTTGTCCTCTCCTTATAAATCAAAGAATTCTCGTATGCTTGATCATGAAGCTCATTGAGTTTATTAAGTTGCAGCTTACGGTGATCGCCCGCGGTTTTAAGATCGCCCACGGTTTTAATGCCCAATATGCTCTATGCTCTAATTCGATAGGTAGATGACACGGCTTTCCATATACGAGCTTGTAAGGGGTGCAACCAATTGGTGTCTTATAAGCGGTACGAAATGCCCACAGAGCGTCATCAAGCCTATCGGACCATGAGGCACGGTTTTCTCCAACTGTTCTTTCTAAAATACGTTTTAACCCACGATTCGACACCTCGACTTGACCACTCGTTTGAGGGTGGTAAGCAGTAGAAAGACGATGAGTGACCCCATACTTAGACATTACTTTAGCAAATTTGTCATTACAGAAATGGGTCCCACGATCGCTTATAATAGCTCTCGGTGTACCGAATCGGGCAAAAAGAGATTTCAAAAACTTAACTACAACTCTAACATCGTTAGTGGGGAGCGCCTTGGCTTCAACCCATTTGGATAGATAATCGACGGCTACGAGTATGTACTTATTTCCTCTAGATGACGGAAATGGTCCTATAAAGTCTATGCCCCAGACATCAAAGATTTCACATACTTGGATGGAATTTTATGGCATCTCATCACGTTGTGAAAATTTTCCCTGACGCTGGCATGAGTCACAGTTTTTGACTAACTCATAGGCATCTTTGTAGATTGTGGGCCAATAAAATACGGAGTCAAAAACCTTTTTGGCGGTGTAGTTGGCACCGTAATGTCCCCTCGGTGGGTCCATTATGGCAAGCTGTGAGGATGTCGACAACTTCTTAGCCTGAAACACATCACCGGATCACTTGATCCGCACATGTTTTGAATAGAAAAGGGTCGTCCCAAAAATAATGTTTGACATCTTTGAAAAAATTGTTTTTCTGCTGAGTTGACATTCCTTTGACAATGAAATTCCCCGCGTGGTAATTTGCATAATCGGCAAACCACGGAGTACTTGGGTCACCACGAGAAGTCACCATACTAAGTGTCTCGAGAGGAAAATTTCCGTTTATTTCCTTTGGATCGAGAACATTTTCATACGGGTTTTCTAATCGGGACAGATGATCGGATGCGTAGTTCTTAGCTCCCTTCGTATCAATTACTTTAAAATCAAATTCCTAAAGAAGGAGAAACCATCGTAGCAATCTTGCTTTGGCATCTTTCTTAGCAAATAGGTACTTAAGGGCGGAATGGTCCGTATACACTATGCTTTTATTCATGATGAGGTATGACCGGAATTTTTCGAAAGCGTACACCACAGCCAACATTTCCTTTTTTGTTGTGGTGTAGTTCGATTCTGCCTCGGTCATTGTTTTGCTTGCATAATGTATAGGCCTAAAGTGCTTCTCAATTCGTTGCCCCAGAACCGCACCTATGGCAAAGTCGCTAGCATCGCACATAAGCTCAAAGGGCTAGTCCCAGTTGGGGGCAATCAGAATTAGAGCTTCGGTTAATTTCTTCTTTAAGGTCTAAAAAGCTTGAATGCATTCCTCGGAGAAAATAAAAGGAGTGTTTTTCTGAAGGAGATGTGTCATGGGTCGAGAAATCTTTGAAAAGTCCTTGATGAATCTACGGTAAAAACCTGCATGTCCAAGAAAACTCCTAATACCCTTTACGGTAGTTGGGTGAGGTAATTTAGCAATGACATCTATTTTGGCTTTGTCGACTTTGATTCCTTTCTTTGAAATTTTATGTCCAAGTACGATGCCTTCTTTCACCATAAAATGACTTTTTTCCCAATTTAGAGCCAAATTAGTGTCTTCACACCATTTAAGCATCCTCTCTAAATTGGAAATGCACGTTGAGAAATAATTTCCGAAAACTGAAAAATCATCCATGAAAACTTCCATTGTCTTTTCAATCATATCATGGAAAATGGCCATCATACACCTTTGGAACGTGCCTGGTGCATTGCATAAACCAAAAGGCATGCGACGATAAGCAAACGTTCTGTATGGGCAGGTGAATGTGGTCTTTTCCTGATCTTTCGGATCTATTGGTATTTGAAAATAACCCAAGAAACCATCGAGGAAACAATAGTATTCATTTCCTGCGAGTATCTCAAGTATTTGATCCATAAACGACAAAGAGAAGTGGTCTTTCCGGGTGGCTTCGTTCAACTTACGATAATCACTACAAACTCTCCATCCCGTTACAAGTCTAGTTGGTACTAACTCATTTTCATTATTGGTCACTACAATTATCCCTCCTTTTTTTGGCACACAGTGCACTGGGCTCACCCAAGGACTATCCGAGATTGGGTAGATTAATCCAGCGTCAAGAAGTTTTTCAACCTCTTTTTTAATGACATCATGGATCTTTGGATTAACCCTTCTCTGATGTTGGACCGCTGGTTCATAGTCCTCTTCCATTAGAATTTTATGAGAATAAAATTCCGGGTTAATACCCTTTATGTCGGAAAGTTTCCAAGCAATTGCTTGCTTTCGGGACTTTAGAACCTTTATGAGAGCGGTCTTTTCATCGACACTCAAATCTTTGGCAATTATGACTGGCAACTTGTTGTTGTCTTCCAAAAATGCATATTCGAGATGAGGCGGTAAGTCCTTAAGTTCAACCTCAGGAGGTTCATCAATTGAAGATTTGGCAGTTTTGGCTTCACAAATTTTAAGTTCCTTTCTGATTTCTGGCAAATAATTTCCTTGGTTCGGAGCAGGTGAAGGATCACTGTTAAGGAGTGCTTCGAGAATAAGAATGTCCCCCTCTGGGTCATAATAAGATTCATCAACTTCCGGTGAAGTTGGATTGTCGGCTAGAGCAAGAAAAGCATCAGCTTCTTCTAAAAGTAGAAAATCACTATCCCCGAAAGGAGTGAGAGTCGGAGAAGAATTTGAAACTATCGGGTCAGATCCAGGAGTGGGATTACCACTAGCGGTCACGTCTGAAAATCCTAGAACTTCCTGAGAATACTCTTCACAAGCTAATTCAACAACGTCGATTCGATTCGCCGTCATATCATTATAATTAACCGAGTATCTCGAAGTTTGATCAAGGTTATAAGTAATGGCCTCATTATCTACTCGAAGGGTTAATTCACCTTCGTACACGTCTATCAAAGCACAACTGGTCTTAATCTACGACCACGAAGTCGGCTGGAAACTGGAATACACCAACTTTAACGTTGACATCTTTAGCAATACCAATTGGTCGTGAGATCGAACGGTCCGCTAGTTCTAGTGTCATGCACGTTGGAGTCAGGTCTGGAAGGTTAAGCTTTTTCCACACGGAAAATGGCATGAGATTTATGCTAGCGCCAAGATCGGCCAAGGCTAAGCACTCATCCATTCCGGGAAATTTACATGGAATAAGGAATCTGCCGGGGTCACCAAGTTTTTCGAGTAACTTGTTAAGTAAGAATGCCGAGCAATGTTCGTTCAAAGGGGTTCTAGCCATCTCACTAAGCTTTTCTTTATTTTCGATTAAGGCTTTAAGAGTTGAAGCAAACTTGGGCATTAGAGTCAAAGCATCCATGAAACTAATTTCGAAACTCATATCTTTGAAGATTTCGTAGAATTTCTCTTTTTGTTCGTCAGCGTTTTCATGGCGCTTCTCATCATTTCGCCTTGAAGGATAAGGAATTGACAGTTTTGGGTTAGGCATCGGTGTACTAACTGGAGCATTAACTGGCTCAGAAACTGGATTTTGGTTTTCAACTGGGACAACCGGAGGTTGGATGTCTTCGGTAATTCCGTTATTAATAGGAAAAATCATGTCCTTTGTCACCTCGGTTCTACGTTCCACTACTTTAGGAGAAGAAGTAATAGGAATCGTAGGTCCTTGATAAGCAATACCAATTCTGGTAGTAATACCCTTCAAGTCTTCCTTCAGGTTAGTAACGGTGTTACTTGGAAGAGAACCTGAATTCGAAGACGAAGCGGTATTGGAATTTACGAACTTAGAAAGCATCTTCATTAAATTTGTCATCTGGTTTTGTAAACCTTGGCCTTGATTTTTCATATTTCTTAATACAGCATCATTAGCCTTGACATA